>JAQFYZ010000837.1:0-32149 GCA_034695085.1 Cylindroiulus punctatus
AAAAGGGGTGAAGGACCTCTAGCAAGGGTGCCCCCCTAGAAAGGGAGCCCGGGGCATATGCCCCCTTTGCCCCCCCCCCTAAATCCGGCACTGGTGAAAGGGGAAGAAAATGTCGAAGATCTAAGCTTACCAGTCCTGAACACTTAATTGTTACGGTCCTCCCAGGCTGAGGAACACTTCGCGTTTGCAGTGCATTCAAAAACGCTTTCATTTTGACCTCTGACAGACCATGCCTTCTCTCTATCTCTCCCAGAACCTAAAACCGACAGGATATTCCTTCAGAAAAGTGTATTTTCACTTACTGTCCCTAAAGCAGCAATTAAAAGGCAAACCATATTACCTGAAAATAATAGGCACGGGCAAGAATAGGGCTAATGACACAGTAAACGATTGGAATGTTTAATTCAACCCCATCAGGCTGCAAAAGAGACGCTGTTTTATGACAAATTCGTCAAAATCACAGTTTTTAAAATCGTACTTTAGCAACTCGAACCTTCACACGTCTGCAATATCCAAACAGTCTGAAGCCTTTTTCATCGGTGAGAACAAATGTGTACGTTTCCCTAGATTAAATCTATTTTAAGTTATGTTTTCTAACGAATTTTACATAAGGCTCTATGCTATTGTCGGTTTTACCTTTGTGATACAGGGTGCCACGTTTCAGCGTCAGGGAAGCAGAAGTGAGCGACATCGTCTGGATCAGCCTTCAAACTATCCTAATCTCCCAAATAAAAATAATTTCTCAGCATTCAGAAAATAATAAAACATTTCAAAACCCTTATAAGGAATGCTTATACTTGCCATTCCCGGAAATATGTCTTTAATGTATGGCTGATATATTGTTGTTCCGTCTCTATATTTCAGTCCCACGATAATGACCAAATCAAATTGCCGACGGTATGATAACAACTGTCCTGGCCCGCGATTGCGCATCGACTTCCCCTGGTTGCAAACAAATCGGTCAAATTTTTTTTGTCATCAGCTAAATTTATTTTACTGCCACAGTTTTATTGTGGTTACGCACATTTTCTCATAAAAATATATCCAGAACTTTAAAAGTGTACTCACTCTGTTCATCGACTTTCGTATGTGTTTGATTCGTTCTTGTATTTCATTTTCTGAGATTTCATTATCACTATCGCCTTCAAGAACGAAAAAAAATCATAAATTTATATATGCACCATCAAATTCCGACAACTTACATATGCTTAATAAAAGTGAAAAGGAGTATTCACCAGACTCATCGTCTTTTGATTGTACAGAATGCCTTTTCTTCCTTCGAGGTGCACTGTTGTATATTGATGAAAATGACAGATCCACAACATCGTTGCAATCCTGTTTAATATAAATGCAATACATTTGAACCATATTTTCAATATTTTACATTATTTAACGGAATCATCATGTTGAAAAAAACATTATTTGTAAAATAGAAGTGGTTCAATTTTAGTAGCTGTAAGCAAAAATCGCCATTGTTTGAAAATACATCTTTCTAAAATACAAACATTATCAATTTTGATACGTAGTTACTGTGCTTAAATACAAATATTATACCGTACATTTCTAGGAAATGTAATTTTGTCATGATGCACACTTTTCAATATATTAATGCAATATATTTAGTTTCTGTAATGCTAGAATTATCAAAAATTTGAAAATTGTGACTTTGGCAAAATGACACATTGTCTTCGTTTCGTTACAAGTAGGACAATACATTTAGTCCGTATTCAAATCAGATCACGTTATAGTCGTTTAAAAAAAATATATATATAAATTTTAAATTAATAGTGGGATTTATTCTTACAAAAAAATTCACTTTTTTCGCTCCAACTCTTAGTGGATGGTCCACTTGTTGAGGTTCATCGTTGCAAGATTCGTTCAAATAGACATGGAAATGGCCCATGGTTTTCATCTTACTGTTCGATCCATGGCCCATGGTTTTCATCTTACTATTTGACCCATGGCCCATGATTGGCGAGCTCTGCAAGGACAAAGAAGGCAAATTCAGCGTGGGGCCTATATTTTATACGTGGCAACAACAACAAAAATCAAGAAATGTCGCAACATCTATAGCCTAAACATTTTTCCTTGCGCAAAGAAATTTATAAACAGTAGGATAAACACCTGAAACTTCAATAGTGGGGGAATTGACCAACCTTTATTTAGGTAATCACCTGACTTAGTCTAGGAAAAGTATTGCAAAACGAGATCAATCTTATTATATTCCGTTCAATTACAATGCTCAACCATGATCAGGTGTATAAAATATTAAAAATAGCTTTTATAAAATATATTTAACTCTAAGTAATTATTCATATTCTTCAGTTTTGGTCCAGCATGAACAAAGCCTTGAATGTTCCAACTCCGAAACATCGTATCAATCTTATTGTACTGTTTGAATGCATAATTGCATATTAAATAAGAAAACACATTAAGTATAATTATAAGGTGAATTAGCGTGAACTTATTTCTAGGGCAAGTCATTCACGGTCAACTTCCCTCTTCCCCAATATCGTGCACGTATTTCAATAGATATACTGTAATTGATGTACTAGGTCATTCGAATTTCGACGTATTGTGACTCACCCAAAAGAGTTAAAACAATTACTGAAATAGTTTAAATGATGAGAATAAGGAAAGGGATAAGAGCATTCGTTAATATAGCCAAAGAGTTGTTGGTGTGACCCTCCAAGTAAGCATATATCACACACACACTGTAGATTCAAGAAGCAAATAAAGACAAAATATTGGCTTGAACATACATTTTTTTTTGCAGCATGCATGATTTCACCGAAACTCTTCCTTCTACTTCAAACTCGACTCTCTAACAGGACCACGCAAAATGAATTTAAATCGTGTCAATCGACACATAACCATCCCAATATCAAGTATTTAAGCTAAGGTGCATAATCTAGTATTTATATTAACTGCGCTCTATCAACATACACGTATATTGAAAGTCAGCAATGATGTTTGTTGAAAACTAGATAGCCCTTCCCAACATCATGTATTTAAAAAAGTTAAGTGCAAACAAGCTCGTATAGACCAAAGTCCATAACGTGTAAAACTACGCATATTGGCACCTTGCAAGTATAGAATCTAGTGTTAAAATAACATGATGGAGCGAGTTTCTAACCAAATAACATTATTCAGTAAAAATTCAAAAACATATTTCTGGGGATGGGGGTGACATGATTCGTGTAGGCCGCCATTTTTAAAATGCTGAGGGAAACTTGAACTTATGCAACATTTTGCAATTTCCATTTCAGTCGTTTAACTTGCCCAAAACTCGTCATAACAAAAGCTGGAATTTCAGACGTTCAATCAGTGCATCCTGGAAGTAACAGCCCCATGTGGAAATAATGGGCTACCGTTTCATCGTCATGTATTTCAGTTCGTATATTCAGAATGGTTACAGTGAGCACATGCAGGATATGCGCAATAGGCGTTACAAAAAAAAACATTCGAAATTCAGTCTAAAAAACTCATGGACTGTAGTCATTCAGCGGTGATTAGCAGTAGGTGCCCACGATCGAGTCAGACTAGTCTACCTTCATGGTAGTCACATTAAAAAAACTTGCCAATTAATTTCAAGTCCTTCACTGCACACGCAAGCATGGGCGTATGCTGGTACAGTTTCCAGAAACGAAACTGCCAGTGCAAAAATGGAATATTAAAACACAAAGGTTGACCATCGAAAATCCGGATAGAGAACAGAAGGTCACTCCTACCAGAGAAAACTGAAGTATTTCCAGTTAAAACGACCGGCACACTTCTTCATAACTTATTAATTCGTAGAATGTTACTCCCATAACATTTTGCTGGTGGAGCAACGTCATCTTAACATTCATCAAATCAAATCAATATATCACGACTGCGAAGCTAACCGGAGGTTTATCAACGCTGTAATCAAAGCACTACCTTAATATATCAGATAACACAGGCAGCGTCAAAAGTGCAAATCGTCATCGTTGTCGTCAACACAATCTTTTCAAGAGTCTTTTAAACAATGGAGAAAGTTCGTGCCAAATCAATGTGGTTACAGTGCATGTAACAGCTATCATTTGGACAGTAACTCCTGAAGTAACTCATGGAAAGATAATAGTGTACGTCAAGTACAGTCAAATGTTTATTGCATCCAAATCTGTTACGTATTTCATGATGAATACAATTTTGTTGTAGTCAATTTCAAGTTATATTTTTAATTAATATGCAAATTACTAAGTAGGCAAGAAGTGCATCAGAGATCAATGCAAAAACGATGCTTATAATTTTGCAAAATGCTTCCCTAATCTCGCCAATTTACATGTCTCCGGAGTTGGGCTAAAATGGCCTTCTCCATATTCCTGAAATGAAGAAAGAAAGAAACCGAAAAGTGGGTGGGCTAGCTGATAGTGATAGCTCGATCGATATATCTGGGTTTGGCTTCTGTCGACCTAGTAAGATTGCTAATCTGGTCTTACCATGAAACGATAATTCAGATGATATTAATAAGTAACAATGAGCAGCTTTGTTAATTGGCAAAGTGCTGCTATCGATCTTGTGTAAAATTGAAATACTGCACAATTGAAACAATGCGTGCAAATTCCATCATCAATCAATAAGAAAGTATACAAGTAGGTTTTGCACACATAAAACTGGGTAAAACAGGCATAATCACTAAGTGAAAATAATCCTTCAAATAAACGTACTCTTATAAAGGTTGCAGCTCGTATATCTGGTGACACAACTACCACATTTTAATTTTTGTTGCCCATTCAGATAAACATGGATGCGTTGGCTTTTGCAACTGACAAATCTGTTATCTGCATAACGTTTCAAATATTTTCTGCCACAAATACATAGTGTATAAACTCGATAGATGAGTTACGTAAACTGGAACAAGGCAAGGTGCCAATTTCAGTGCGTTTTCTGGCTCGATCTAGCGTTGAGCCACATAACACGTGCGTGGGCGGAAGGCTCATCTCCTTAGCATACGGGGAACTGCATCAGTGTATAATTTTCAACCATCAGGAAATTCACTGCAGAAATCCCTTCGACCTGATGCGACCTCCAGCTGTGACTCAGGAGCAACTCAGCGGTGAAAGATAGGCGGGGGTCATTGGCCCTTCCTCGTTGTTCACTGAATCGACCATAGCACAATACAAAATTAAAAGTGGCGATTTGGCAGTCGAACAATTAGGAAAAATTCCTGGCCGGTATTCAAACGAGTCCAGTTGCATTAATACGTAACTTTTTACTTCACCTGGGCGATAAGGGGGATTTCATTTTATTTGGAAGTCACTCCCCGATCAAATTCAGTTATCTTCATATGTAAACAAACAAGATAAATCTGAATGTGAGCATGACCGATTGAAATAAAAACTATTCCATACGGTATATACTGCAGTTACATGTACTTTCGCTTTCATGCTACCTTGTGCTAAGTGGTTGATCAGAAGCTCAACATTGGCTCTTGTATATAAAAAAGAATTCGGAAAGCTTTAGTTTTAGCGCTATCAAATTTAGCTGTTGGTTCCCGTCCACCTTAAGCTTATAAGCACAAGATTTCGATATAAAAAGGTGGCAATTTTTGTAAAATAAGACCACACTAAATGAACATTCATATCAGTATTGTTAATTCTAGTCATCTTGTTTCATTAATTGTGCAATATGACATTGCTCCAAGTGACAAAGTTCAACGTTTTTCAAAGTAAAGACACACACCCATGCAATTACATTCAATTTCATTACCTTCATGAGCTTATTCCCAAATGCCCATCATGTTATGAGACAGAGGTCGTTAATCGGAGTAGCCCACACCAGGCAACTGGAGTATTGAATGAGTGTTACGAGTGGTGGTCTTCCCTAAGTTCCATGGCGAAATTTTAGTTCACACCTACACACGTGCACGCAGAAGTTCGGTTTGAGCAGACTTCGTGTTGTGGGGACGACTAAACGCAATTGCTCAATTTTTGGAGGCTGAAATGTTGGAAAGACCAATTCGTTGAACTTTCAATTTTTCACTTCCTTCTCACTTTTATAGCGTGTCAGCGATACTCAGAAGAGAAAACGTCAAAAGAAGTCAAATTCTCGAGAGCATTGCAAGTTTGCGATGTAAGGAAATCAGAGCTTTTAAAGGCCTTCAGGCCTTTCATTGATAAATATCCTGAGATCGGGCATAAGATCACGATAAACATCACAAATGCATTTAATTTTGTTTAAATAAGTAGTTGTATAAGTAATTAACAAACATGTGGCCTACAATACCTTTTAACAGCATTTATAGGCATTCTGTACAAAATGCCCACAAATATGTCATTTCACCACATTTATGTTGAAAGATCTGTCGGCAAGCGAGTGAGTTTGCACAAAGAAGTGTCAGAATAGGAAATGTTGTGCAAAAATACACGTCATTTTTTTACACGTCTTGCAAAATTAAAATAACGATGATACTGATCTGAACAGTTGTCACAAATTAAGGCTGAAGAACTTTTCTTTTCCAAACCTCCTCTATTGGTGCGGCTGTAGTAATTAGACGATTTCAATTTGGCGCTGTGTTAACAATTTAATATGGTGGCTAACAAAAACACATACTGGTGTGTAGAGGGGTTCATAGCATTTAGTACATGGTGCGAAATTAGTACAACAGTACATTTAGGGCCCCATATTTTTCGAAACTGCTGTAAGTGAATCAGTTTTGGCAAGTTTAATCAGTGTGCTGGGAATGAAACTATTACACGATTTGCAATAAGTGTGCATTTGCAGTTCATTTCAGTAAAGTTAACACACCGGCGCGGTGTGTGAATTGGTCAGCCACTAATTCAACTGTTGACGTAGCGCCAAATTGAAATTATCGAATCGTACGTGCAATTATCCAGATTCGTTTTGTGAAAATTAAAATTTCAGACGTGAATAAGAACTTTCAGATAATAGAAGAGTAGGAGGTACGTTACAAAACAGGATCTAGCACTAGACTACATGTATAGGCTAGTATACTGTCTAGTCAAAACTACTGTATTCCCTTTAGTTGGAAAACCGTAGGGTTACCATGGTGAAGCAATGCTGGAAGCACGTGCACATGCCTAACTATCATGGTGTTATTCAGATAATCAGATTGACGCCACCACATGACTTTCATATACTCGTGAAATATACACAGCACACAATACCACACAGAATGAGATAAAATAAGATAACGACGGAGCCTATAAATTAGACTCTAAACAGAAGTTCCTGTTTTCATAATTAGTTTCCTAATCAGGAAGTGGATCACCTAGGCCGCCTTGGCCTAATTTACATGTGCAGGAAATTGTTTCATTGAAATCAATAGCAAGCACTGTCCTTGTCAATTGCGAGACGGTCAGAAAGGTTATTGACAGAAGTTATTAAAAGCTTCTGCTCACCTATTCGTAATTACCAAATTATCCATTGTCGCCAATGGGAAAAGCTTCTTTTATCGTTCTGGGCCATTCGGGCATCAAACTGTGTGCTCTATGAACATATTTCAGAAACTACCACATAAGCTTCCAGAAATTACTAAATAAATATATCCTTTCAGCAATAAATTAGTAATTTAGTTCAGAACTAGTTATTCCACCTTAATTTCACAAAGTACTTACAGGCTAACTAGTGCATATCACCGTGATACTGTCATATTAATATGAGGTGCTAACCTCGAACGAATCAAAACAAACCCAGATGGTGAGCCATCTGGACCCAGCCAGGTGGAATCGGCCGACATTCCAAAGCATTGTCTCAGATTTCTTGATCATCTCCCAGGGATGCACAACGACATTTTGTTCAATTTTAATTGAATGCAAAGAAAATAAGAAATTTTAAAACATTAATGATAACTCATTCGGTTGAGTTGAGAAGATATGGCACTTTACAAGCCCTAGTGCATTTATTTAAATAATGGTTATCGAATGAGAATCACGCTCGGGGGAGCATCACTTGTTTCAAAGATTTTTGAGCAACCATTCATCCTCGTACATCGCTTCCATGTGACAATAACACCACGACCCTAGCTAATCTACTCCAGCTACATGTCAACTTGAATGGGAAGTACAAGTAAATCATAGCCACTGTGCTTATCAGTCACCGACTAACTGCATCTGACTGATAAGAAAATTCAAACACATGTGCCTACCAGGTCCGAAACCATAGCTGTAACTGAGCCTGAAAAACTTTAACGCAACCTTAGCCGTCGACATACATACCATGTAGTGGAGCTCCCCAGTCGTGTTGTGCGTCTGTGCCCCATTGATGTGGCCCGGCGGAGCATCACGGTCGCCCCGTTTGTACAGGACGTTGTCCACGAGTACCACATCAGGGGGCTTCAGATCAGCAGCCAAACTGGGTGACTTCAGTCTGTCCAGCCTTCCGTAGCGGGCTAGTTCCGGCAGGCGCCGCGGCCTGGCGTCCCAGGGCTCATCGTAGATGTGCTCCACGCTGCGGGAGCGCTTCAGGGCCCCGTGGTTGCGAAAGCGGTAGTTCACGGTGGACTTGAAGTCCACGAACGGGCTCGTCCTGAAGACCGAGTTCGCCTCCACGGCGTCTATGACTGCGGTGGCGTAGGGCTGAGGGGGCCGGGGCGCTCTTTGGGCAACTGGTTCTTTCAACGGCCCTGATTCCTTGGGTGGCCACTTTGAACTCAACTGTTCCTTGGGCGGCCATCTCGGCGCCCTGGAGGGCTCCTTGGGGGCAGCTGTCCGGTCAATGGTGGGCACCGTCTTGGAGCGCACCGGCTTCGGCGGCAGCTTCGGCTTCTTGGGCAGCGTGCTTTGGGTCCGGCTGAGCTTGTCGCTGGGGCCGGAAGTGGCGGGTCCTAAGAGCTTGTTGGAGACGTAGATGTCGTGGGCGAAGGTCCTGACTGGTTTCCTGGGTGGAGGGCCCAAGGGAAGCCCCACTCTTGAACCTGCCTTGGCGGGGGCCCTTTGGGGAATCAGGTCCGGGGTCGGTTCGCTGATCTTGTCCTGAAAACGCTTGGCAATCTCACTTACGTTGACTGGTCTGTCGGACATGGGACGGACCTCACCTTTGACCCCCACCTGCTCAGAACGCCGCCTCAACGTCCACGTCTGAATGCTGACACCATTTTGGGAAGGCTTCGCCGAGACCGGGCCACGGCCGTTGACCACGATCTTGGGCCTGGGCTCGAACTTGGACAAAATGTCCTGCACCTTCGTGGGACTGCCCAACATGGTGCTGACCGCACAATTGGACTCGGTAGCTAATAGGATGAGGTACAAGGGTGAAGCCCCTTGCTCCTAGGACACATAGCGGATAGGCCCACAAAGGAACTTCTGAGGATACGATACCGAGAAAATCCAAAATCCATCGCAGAAGACAGTTATCACGAAATCACGTCACGGTCTTACATGGCGAGGAAATCAGCACAAACAACTGTACAGCGCCCAACCGTAGATCCCAGTAATTAGACATTCGAGGGTTGAGCACGAGCAAAATGCACTGCGTACAGCGCCACCCAGTGACAGCCTCGTGCATTAAAAACCAGCTTGGATAATAGGCGGCAAATTTGAATATTTTCAAACTTTTGGGGCTCAAAAATTTGTCTAAATTCCTTTTACGTTTTACCTCGAGACAGACTTGCGAGCTGACGATATGAATATGCAAAGATTATAAGTCGATTCAGAAGAAGAATTTATACAGTTGGGTTGTAAGTTTCAGGAGTTTCTCAAAGCAAATTTCAAACTATGCGACCGCCATTTTGAAACGCTTTCTTAAAATCATTTTCATTTTTTCATCACCAATTGAGTAGCAACATTCTGAAAGTCGCGAATTACGCCGTTTATTAATAAAAAAATTAAATAAAGACGAAAAAACTGGAAATTGCACGAGCGCGAGCTCGCACGCGCTGAAATTTTGAATTTTTCTCAACTTTATTTATTTTTTTATTAATAAACGTCATAATGCATGACTAAGAATCGTCGAAGGCAATGGTGGACGAAAAATTCTACATATTAAAAAATTAATTTGGCATTTGAAAATCCAAAATTGCATAAAGGATTTTTTGCAAGTTAAGCATACCCTGACTAATACCCTAAAGGGTATGCCTACTATAATATGAATTGTTGCTTACTAAAGAAACCACAGTTGAGAATTATGTTCACTAAGTATGGAATATATACGACAAAGTTTCGATGGCTTATCATTGCCTAGTTATGATAGCGAAAACACACCTGGCGGATTACCAGATTACTTGCGAGCGTAATATATGAGTAATAATTTTGATTGATTTCTGATATGTAAGAGATAAACTTTTTGGAATGGAATGCATTCAAATCTTTTCAACCATTTTGAAATATATTGCCTTACATTCGCAAATCTTACATTCCATACAGCACGCAGGTTTCATAGATTTGGATTAATATTTCAATTTACAAATTCAAATTACTGTTAACTTGTTAATCTACAGTAGGCCTACTCGGATTTGTAAACTGCAATTTTAGTCCAAATTTAATTAACGTGGGTGCTGTATGGAATGTAAAGAAATATATTTGAAAATGCTGAAAAAACTTTAATGCATTCTACAGTATGTCTCAGATGTTTGGAATCAATGATATAGTTGCATCACAAGATATCCCTTATCCCAGACTACCATTTTCATAATTTTAGTTGCTGCTAAGGTACAGGTTGCATCCATTGTTCGCAACAAACGTTTTTCTTAACGTACTTTTGTTGCTAGGGTTTCTAATGTTCTTTGTTTGAAACATCATTTATCCCATTGATTCCAGACATCTGAGACATACTGTATTCCAAAACAAAAAGTTTTTATCGCTGACATATCAGAATGCAATCAAAATTATTACTCATATTTATTACGCTAGCAAATAATCTGATAATACGCCAGGCGTGTTTTCCTTATCATAACTAGGTTAGATGAGCTATCAAAACTATGTCGTATATATTCCATACTTAGTGTACATAATTTTCAACAGTAATTTCTGAAGTAAGCAACGGTTGATATTAAAAAAGCTGTGACAAAAATTATTAATTACACAAGAAACAATCAGTCATGTCACTCGTGGCATACAAGCCGGTAGGTGTAAAACTCATATTATTCATTTCAGTCGTCATCAACAATATATTATGAGAGACAGCCTATGCCACATTAGTGGCATTGTAGCAATTAGGTTTCAACTTCGTTGCATTTCATTTTAAGCCAATCCCGTACAAAGGCATTTTTATGGGACGAGTGAGTCCAGGATTAAACCTTTTCATCACTGGCACACCGACTGCATACACGTTCGTAAATTAAAGGTGTCATCTGTCATAAGACGCTCACTTTTCTGGTAGTGTTCAACGAAATTTCGATTGTTTTTGCATAATTTCAGAAGTTTCAACATTAACCTTTGTACAGATTTTTCTGTACACCGGTCCATTCCATTCCATATGAGTCCTCGCTTTAGCGATAACATTGTAGTAAGAAACACAAAGTCAAATGGCAGCTGGCAAGGCGAAGAGAGAAGCGGGGGATTTCCCTTCAAAGTTGGAGAAATTTTTCAGATTCACATTCATGCTGGACAATCCGCATTTACGGTACGTCTGCAAAAAGAAACCTTCTAAAGCCTGAAATTGTTGTGTTTTGGTAGATCAAGTGAAACGATTCCAAGTTGTGCCTGGGAAAAACAATCGTTCATTTTATAATGTAAAGTTGGTACCATATCTGGAAAGTTATTATATTTCCAATTTGGTATTTCTCAGGTCGAGGTCAATGGCAATCCTTTTTGCACTTACAACTACAGAATTCCGCCTCATACGATTACTGTGTTGGAGATCGAAAATGGAGTAAAAATTCATAACATTCATACACAATAAATCTTGTATATCCAAGCTTAATTACTGACTGTCATTGTAAATATTCAACGAGTTGAATAAGTTTGATATAATAGTTCTAATCTTATCTTCCAACCTCTATGATAGCAGGTTCTCTCAAGATGCACAAACAAATACAAACGAGCGTACAATATTGGAACTCATTCGCCTTACCCAAATTATAACACTTGATTATCGATATGGGAAAAGAAAGCCTGGTTTGCTGAAGCTATAGCAAAGCACAACGAGTTCATATTTGCAAATAGTAGAATAAATCTGCTTTATTACTTATAAAATGTTAGCATGAAATTTTTTGATCCGTAATATAGCAGCAATAAACCCCAACCTCTTAAGTTCCATATTTCTTTTGCTTCAACTGTGGGGGCAGCTTCAAAGCCAGTTGCGATGGGGATATTTCTAAGGCCACTACAAAGTCCTTGTCGGCACTAATGAAATGTAACAAATTCTGGAGAGAAAAAAAGATCTATATTGAAATAAAGACGCATTAATAACAACATAAAAACTCGAAGTATATTTAAGTAACTTGCATTGTATCGTGTAGAAACCTTTAAAATATCAGAAGCCAAGCTCTTCAATTTAGCAGGAGCATTTGCCAAACCTTCCTGCCCAAGAATCTGAAAACAATCTTGTAATTAATCGTCCTTCCCGCAGATTCAAGCGCTAAACCCACATTTTAATACTACCAACTTGCCTTTTTATTGATCAAGTATATTGTTGCATAATCGTGAAAAATTATGAAATCTTTGTTCATGGGGTTAAATGTGATGCCCCGTATGATAAAGTCAGATGGTTTCAGTGTGGGTGCGTGCAGAAGTCCAGAATTCTTTGTCCATGTTGAATACCTTTGATGATGAGTATCGTATCCAACAACTTGCTGATTTTGATAAGCAACAATCAGTTGAGTTTCTTCTGGGACAAATGACATAGCAGTTGGCTGAAACCTATGCTTTGGAAGCTCACAGTGTATCTATGAAAATATTTTGAGAATGGACGCAATTAAAACAAAATATCAAATATATTGACTATTCATGCATTAAAGAAAAAGTTTCTGAAATGGCAGTTTCTTTACGATATATTTGTTGATGTCAAAGACTACTACTGCTCCATCATGATTGCCAACAGCAGCATAATTTCCATCACTGCTAACACAAAGAATGTGACTGCCAGAACTTTTGGCTATGAAAAAAGTATTCAGCAAGATCAGGAAAACTTGCGATTATCAATACAACATGATCTTTGAAAATCAACAACAGAGCAGCTTAAACAGAGAACAACCAACGCTTAAAATTACCTTTTGCTTTAAATTGGTGCAACATTGTTGGTTGCACAACATCGACGCCAATTACTTGCAAAACACCAGAAGGCAGCAAGGATATTAACTTTTGACCACTCAAATCAAAGGCCAAGGAACAAGCAGGTCGACATTCTTTGGGTATTAGACGTATGCGCACCAAAATCACTTTGGGATTTTCAGCACCAGGATTTTCCTATACACGAAAGAAATTATGGATTATGCTGATATGATTGTCCGCATATCATACACATTATCGATCTGTTGCAAGATGTCTTACAATTTGAAGCTGAAAAATTCGGAGGCCCGAATGTGTGGAATATGCAATCCATCTGGCATCATTTGAAAGCGCTGACACAGTAATTGCCTCGCCCAATTTAGCTTTCAATTCAACGAGTTTCAACTGGGTAGATGCAAGCAACAACTTTGATTTATCTTGATCTGAAGTCAAAATAGATATACATTAAGTCAGAATGAAAACTAGTACCGTTATCATAGAAAACAATTTTGGAGGCTTACTTGATTCCTCGTGAGTATTTCCTAATCTCCAAAGTTCCAAATATGTCGCATACTGAAGAAGAATGCAGTTAGCAGATGGTGCCAAGTGCATGCAAGGCGTCTGTAAAACATTTAACAGATTGATTTGCATGATGCAACAACATTTTTGATTAGTGTCAAGAAAAGAACAACAAAACTACTTTTTCATAACATTGCACATAAAGGTGAAACAGATCTATGATGAATGATTGATACATCCGTCATGAACAACAGACTCGCCTCAGAATTTCAAGAATTTTTTTTTTAAATTTAGTAAAATGTACAACAAAAAGTAAGTCATATTACGAAATTCAAAGACTGCTTTTAATGTGCATTGTCATTAAGACAAACAAGCAACCCTTACGAGAGCATATGGAGGAAACTTTAATGTCACTTTAGGGGGATACTTGCTCAGAACCAAATTGGAGTCATCACCTTTAATTGGACACAATAACAAAGCATAAGATTAACAATGAACCACAGCGATACCCTGTTAATCATCAAATCGATATTGAAAGCATACCTCCTGATACTAAATATTCATCAGCAATAGTGATGGCACGGACATCGTGAGTATGATGGTTACGCACGTGAGACTTCACCCAAATTTTGGAATCGATTTCAAGGTTCCTTTCAATCAGAATAATTTGAGGATCAACACCGCTGGCCCATATTTGGCTTTCACTCTATATAAATTGAAAATAAATGACAAAAAAGAAAACCAAGTGAAAATATATTCTAGATTTGCGAGTATTTCTACCAACTGAAAGTCCATACCTTCTCCATAGCAAGGCAAAGTATGTCTGCTTTGTGACTTTTAATACACTAAATTCGTAAAAATAAAACAATAGCGATAAGCACACAATTGCAGCTCATCACCCAAGATACAGGAAACTAATTTTGGTCAGAAAACTGAGCATACCGATATTAAAACACCTTTTTCTGCATCCCAAATACATATGTTTCCATTAGAATCGCCACTGATAATTTGAAAATCACTAAATATAAAAAGGAAATTAAAATTGACGTTTTGTAGCAGCTTAACTATTGTAAAGGATATTTTTGAAAATTCGCTTGCCTTGTGAAAACCACACACCAAACAAGAACTTCTTTCTTCCTCTTGTCCCTAACTGTCGTCATACGCTGAATAGCAAGCCTCGTCTCCACATCCCAGACTCGAATTGCGCCAACAGAGCCTGTGACAATATACTTCCCTGAACTATGCCACGATAAACACATTATCCTTCCTATTTCATTAAAAAGCAGTTATTACATAACTATTAAGTACACATACTATGTGCCATAGCTATTTAGGTTATCAAAATTGAAAACAAAATCAACCTTCTTGTTTCTGCATTGAACTTTCAGATTCAATGGTGTCATCGGTAACCTTAAACACGCATAAGTAACCCTCCTCAGTGCAAATCTAGCAAGAGAACAGCAATGAGAGCAGCATGAAATATCGACAACAAATTTCGGGAATTGATCAAAAATACACATACCGCTAAACGAGTTTCGTCGCTATTTACAGCCATGCACCAGCAAGCACCAAAAGATGTTGGTATAGTATTCTAAATTGAAACAAAACATTGCCATCAATAAAATAACGGGTCAGAATAAGCGACATGTCAACATAAAAAAATATTTTAATATTAACCTTTGGCCTCAAGTTCAGAAGATCATACTCAATTACTAATCCATTCATCCCAACACTAAATAATCGGCCTTGACACCATGCAAGGGATTCTACGGATCGGCCGCTCTCGGGAGGAATCACCTATAAATGAATATAAAAAAGGTGTTTTCAAAAAACCTGAAAGTTTCAAACTGTTATTCCAAAATCAACTTCTAGGCTTACCTTTTCCGGAAATATTTTGGTGCATTTGAAATCCCATATTTCAATCGAGCTATCCGATCTGTAAAGATAGACAACATTGGACATTTCATTCAGATCTAGGATTCAGATGCATCATGACATTGACAGACTATGCTGGCTATATATGTACACTGGAGGACGTTGCCAACAATCAAAAACGAGTCGATCTAATTAAATTTATGAGCGGCATTGGCATCCCAAGAGATGGTAATACAAAAATATGTAGATGCAATGCTTATATTACAATGGTCTTTTACCTGGATAACGCTATCTTCCTCGGATGATTTGTGTAAGCCAGACAGCGAATCGCTAATGGCATAGGATCATAAAATCGAACAGTGTGCACTCGAAACGAAGCCATAATTGATATAAATATTTAGATAGATCTAGAAGTATTATTTGGAATAAATGCTGTACATGCATGTGCTTCTTGACGCCGACATAATACACGTGTTGCACAAGAATGTATTCGAAATTTCGTAGGACTCCGTAAATTCCTGGTTAAGAGCTTTCAGGGGCCTGACTATTTATATTCTGAAAGCCAATATGCTTAGCAATGGCTTGGTAAGTTATGGCGCTTTTGGGTAAGTAAATTTCCGCGTTTTATGAACGTCTATTTTATGAAATTCAAAACTGCTAGAAAACTCAAAATCGGCTGGAAAATGGCTTTTTTATTATAAATTTTGTCACTCGAATTAAAATCCTATTTCTCACATAATTTGAGTTACCTATATGTTGTAAAGACAAGAAATGTAAATTCACTTCAAATTCAATTTAACAATGATGTTGTCTAACTCGCTAGTGACGTAGGAGAATTCTCCGGAAAATGGGTACGACCCCCCTACCGCCTGGCATTTATTTGCTGACTGTAGGGTACTGAGTTGAATTGAATTGAATTGAAAAAAAAAATGAATTTAGCGCGCAATGAATCAAAAATGGCGACCTTGTTATGCCGAATCTGATTGGTTACCTCTGGTCGAAGTGGACCAATCATATTGCTTATATCGTGTATCTACAGTGGCGCCCTCTATATTTTCGCGCCAAATTATCTTTTTTTCGACAGATTTTGTTTACTTTCCTGGATGCAACATGGTCCAAGCTTACGTCAAATTGTAAGTTTATTGAAGTTTTAACTAATTACAAATATTATCAATTTGTTTGACCAAATATGTGAAGCGTAAGACAATGTATAGGCCTACGAACAACTGCAATTGTATGTACATGTACTTTCAACCATGAACCATTTTAATGTAGATCACAGAGCAATGGTGTTTTAGAAGAATATGCTATGATTGAACTTCAGGGGGATTTGGAATCCAAGCAGAATCTAGGCCTTGCTGACAATTTTATAGGCGACTTACATTTCGCTAAAGATGTGGGTATATTATTTGTCCCACACATATATATATATATATAATGATAATGTATATATATAGTATACAGGGTGTGTTGCTGTATAATGGTGTCTTTCCTTTTATTTTCTTGTTACAGGATACGCCAGTGCTGATAATTGGTCATCACATTTTGTATGGTAAATGTGTTAGTCTCGACAAGCCTCTTGCAGTGATGAAGAAATCACAAGCTAGTGGCAGTAACCATTCCAGCTCAAGTCCAACAAAGTACCTATTGCAAACTGTTGTTAAAAAGAAGTTGATTTTTAAAACTAGACCAAAACCAATTATTGTTAATCTGCCAAAGAAAATTTAAAGTTTCCAAATGTTACGCGTCATGGAGAGCTTTTATTTATTGTTGGACAATGTATAAACAACTGTACAAAATAAAAACTGACACAGTTATTGTAAAGCAAGAATATTCACGTGTGGAATGTTCATAAAATGGCACAGATGAAGAAAACGTGGAATGATCGAGTTCATTTTCCCCATAAATGCCCCCAAATAAAGCATGAAATTTGATTATTGCAAACTGGCGTTCCTAATTCAATAGAAAATATAACAAGGCATATATTGTGAAAACAACTGCAGCCAATGCTCCAATCATTAATCCAGTGTCCTGAAAACGTCAAGAGCATAGTTTTAAATAACAATTAATCGATTGATGCATATGCAGCATCAGTGCAGTGTTTACCTTGTATGTGGCAAGAAGACATTGCTTTGCTTCTGATTTCTTTTTCGTTTCTTTGAGATCAGCTTTGCTTTTCTTAGTATCTTGTTTACCTACAGCATTCTTGTAGTTAGTGAAATGCATGCTGTGCAGTTGTAATTAGATGTCATTACGCAATTACCTATTTGTTTCCGGTAATGGTCAATTGGTGGGCGATTTGCTTGCCCTTGAACATCTTTACTCTGACGTGGCATGATCTTAAATGTAATTAGTTAGAAGAACGTTACAATTTAAGGGTCTAAACTGCAAGGTCATGGAAGCTGGCAATGTGCAATTATACCAGCTGATTATATACATGTATATGCTGGCATGCATCATGCATTTCACGTAAATACATGTATTCAATTTACATGAAGATAGTATATTTAAAACACGGCATTTAATCTATTTCTATATCTATTTAACCTATTTTAATCTATTATAAATACAACAAGAAATGTAAAGATAGCAGCAATCGTGAGTACATGTACTTACAATGACAACTCAAAAATCGTCTGCTCAGCACATTTCGTCTGCACCAATATCCGCGGGTCACATGAGCTGAGAGTATGTAGGCTATTTCATATAAATTATGAATTCGTAATTATTCGTTGCTTGTTTGCATATTGTACAATGTACATTGCTTGGGAAGTTAATATTTGTAGTCCTTCCCAATATCCTAGCATAGACCCTCGATGATCCTAGAGTGATATTGGACATACATGTACATGTACTGTACATGTAGTACATGTACAGTAAATACTGTAGGATGTACTCCATGTGGTGACTTTGTAATCATGCCTATCAGGAGCTGAACACATACACACTAAATTTACAATGTACATATACTTTGGACTGTATAATGCAAGTATTATACATGTACATGTAGCTGATATTGCATTTTTGTACAATATTACGTGCAATGCAAGACTTGATATTACAATAGTCATGCAGTGTGCCTATCTCACACTTGCCCTCATGCAAAAGCAGATTTACACGCAGATGCTAGAAGTTATTTAAATTAAATACTGATGTACCAGTCTATAACCACTTTCTCGTGTCATGTCTATGATCTCCAAAAATCGTGTTTATTTAATTTTTATGTTTTGCAGTTTATTGTCAATAATAAATGAAAATGTGGACAGTGTGCAGTCACCACTCTTATTTCTTACCTCGGCTTTTGGCTTCCCGGGGTCTTGTTCGGATTCGTAGGGCCTCTACTGGTAAAGTCATCCCGGCTGCATTTTCGTGGCATGACACCCTGAAATCCAAAGACAAAACTGCAGTCATTGACGTGTATGGCGCCCATTCCTTCGAGAGTCTCCAAAGGAGAAGTTTCAAATTGGCCGAAAAAATTGCAAAAATGTGCAAATGGGAAAGCGGCACACAGCACACATCCAAACATGTGGCTTTTCTATGCCCCAACGACTCGTCGTACGTGGTAACCCTACTAGCCTGCTGGATCAATGGAGCAGCTGCCATTCCCTTGTGCAAGTCTCTTCCAGTTTCCCAGCTTGAATATTACATTAAAGACGGCAGCAGTTCGTTAGTGATATCTACGGAAGAATATTCCGATTCCTTGAGTGATCTATGCTCTCAGTTAGGAGTTCCCTATCAGCTCCTGGAGAAAAGCGACTTCTTAGACCAAGATGGCCAAGTAAACGAAGCAGGGCAAGAAAGTATCGAATCAGCTCAGGAATCCGGTCACATTAAGAAAATTTCCCGGCATATACCGGCGCTTATCATCTATACCAGCGGTACGACCGGTCCTCCCAAAGGTGTGGTACTGACCCATGGCAACATAAATGCACAGGTGGATGCTTTGGTGCAAGCCTGGCAAATGAGTAGCTTGGACACAAATTTGCACAGTCTGCCTTTGCACCACATGCATGGCGTTATGAATGCCTTGCTCGTGCCTTTGTCAGTGGGTGGAACCGTTCACATGATGCCCAAATTCGATGCATTCAAGGTTTGATTCTTATTAAAAGGTATGTTTTTCGGCATTATAAGCGTGCATCATGCATGTTGAATATTTTCTTTGCAATTCAGACGTGGGAGCTGTTCACTAGTGTTGACATAAATGTCAACCGAATCAATACGTTCATGGCCGTTCCAACGATGTATGCAAAGCTACTCGAAGTTTACGAGAACCAGTTTCGCGAGAAGCCTACTGTCAGAGAATTCATCAGAGCCATGTGCCGAGAAAAAATCAGGTTAAAAATTGCTTTGAAATTCCTGGTCAAACGTTTCTTTTATCATAAAAATAAATTATTGGTCGTACTAAAAATCTAAGATTTTATTATCGCCCATCAATTCCAGCACTGAGCCCCATAGATATTTCTTATAGCAGTCAAAAGTTTAAACTCTAAAGTAAAATTAAGAAATGTTCGATGGAAGGTATACTGAGAATTGAAACTATTTTGTTGCTGCACTGTAGGCTAATGGTAAGCGGTTCATCAGCTCTGCCACAGCCAGTGTTTGAGAAATGGGAAGAAGTGACTGGGCACAGACTTTTAGAAAGATTTGGGATGACTGAAATAGGAATGGCGTTATCAAATCCATTGAATGGTCTGAGAAAACCAGGTATTCCACTCAAAATTCCCTTGATTGCATAAAAAATCAGATGCTAGGTAACTAAAAATATACCTGCGTGCCAATTTTTAGGTTTTGTCGGAACTCCACTGCCGAAAGTCAAAGTCTGCATAGCCAAAACAAACATATATGCTTCGCGTGGTTATGATGTTATTGCTGTGGGTGATGAACACCGCACGACCATATCCAAAGAACTGGCAAAAGAAAGTGGCGAACTGTATGTCCAAGGACCAAATGTGTTCAGAGAGTATTGGAAGAGACCCGAGGAGACTAAAACAACGTTTACATCGGACGGTTGGTTTAAAACTGGTTAGTGTAGTTGTTCACAAATCAGCAGTTTCACTGAAAATAATTTATTTTACCTTCCTCCCTCTTTTCATGCTATAGTCCTTCACTTATCCTTTATTACCCATTTGTGTGTTCGTTTCAGGTGACATAGTGCAATTTGTGGAAGGCAGCTACAAAATTTTAGGACGTCAATCTGTGGATATCATTAAAAGTGGAGGGTTTAAGATTAGCGCACTGGACGTGGAACGTCACCTTTTAGCTCATGAAAGCATTGCCGAGTGTGCAGTGGTCGGATTACCTGACATTACATGGGGGCAGAAAGTTGCTGCCGTTATAGTGTGCAAACCTAAATGTAATTTAACTTCGCAGATGCTACGTGACTGGTGCAAAACACAGCTACCACCTTATAGCATTCCATCTGTTATCAAATTCATCGAGAAAATTCCACGCAGTCCTATTGGAAAAGTCAACAAGAAAGATTTAAGTGATCTTTTTAATGAATTCTTATCTTAAAACTGTTCATGTCCAGTGAACACCAAGTGTAAATAACCTTGATCTAAACAATCGCAACCATAAAATTCTTTAAGGAAATTAAAAATCACATATTATTTTACCATGTTTCAAGTTCCTCGTTCACATCAGACTAGCTTATGGCCATGGGTCTCAATTACAGAAAAACTTGACTTGTGGTAAATTTCAAAGAATTGCAACAGGATCTTGTAAATACCCTAATTTACTATTAATTGTTTGGTCCCCAGGCATGCCAGATGGATGGACATCTAGATGAAGAAATACAGCTGGCACATAAATTAAATGTACATTTATTCAATCAAATAAAAAACTACCCAAATTCAAATAATGGTGGCATATTCAACAATCTAAATCAGTGAGCAAAAAGTAACTATGATGTTTCAGTACAGCTCATTTATTGCCAGTTATAGCCAAGAAAAGTTGAATTTATGATTAATTTTAAAAAGGAAAATGAAAGGGCATTTTTATTTATAACACTTTTGACTTTTTTTTTTTTTTTTTTTGGTATATTCTGCTACAAAAATGCAACAGTATTGGCATACTATTTCATGAAATTACAGTAATACCATTGGTCCATAGCAAGGATAAAGAGCACAGAGGTTTATATATATCAAAAATATGCACACATTTGAAATAATCCTTTGGCCTGGTATTTTTGGTTTTTAAATCTTGGTAAGCCACCCCAAATTTATCATTGTGTCAACAAACATCAGAAGACAAGCAAGCTGCTGCAATACAGAATTTTAACATGTCATTCCAGTCCATCTGAGTCAAACTTGCCTGCAATGAGAGGCAAAAACTGAGCAATTTGCAACCTCTACTATTGACTCTTTAAGAGAGCTAGAAATTAATAATAAAACTGACGTTGAGAGTCAATCGCAGCATTTTACTTGAATGGGGCAATCATCCTGAAAAACATTCAACTGTGGTAAACAGACTACCACCACCACACGACTGGAGTTTGATAGCAGGTTTTAAGTTATTTCTCATAATCGGTATTTTTTTTCCACTAGTAAGGGACAGCTTCTGTACAAAATTAATGCTTTTGAAATTTGGTAAAATCCGCATATATGATATGCATAAACTGATACCCAGCCAATTCCAAAGGCAATCGTCTTGCAAGAAAATGACCCTGTCGGTAGTATAATAAAAAATGCCAATTGGTATATGTGTATATCTGTATATATGAGCTATAGTAGTCCTTTTAGTAAGGATGCGTTCCTTCCTATATCAGCAAACATTAGAATGCAGATTTTTCACTCAATCCGCGTCCAAAATATACATATACATGTGCAATCACAACACAAAATCAACACAAACATGGAAAATAATATACTACCACTATTACGTTCACACAAACATGTAGGGCTACTCACACATTTACTTGCATCATCCAAAGCTACCGATTTGTATTAGTTTTCACAGAGTCTTTCCGATTGGGTTTCCTTTTCCTTGAAGAATGTTTTTGTACCCCCCTTGAAGTCTGGCTGGTAGATAGAGAGATATCTGATTCTTGTACCGACTGAGTGCACCTTTGAACTTTGTTGGAAGGCCTATTTCTATTATGAACATGACCAGGAGCTGCAGATTCATCACAACTGTTGCGATTCGCCGTCGATGATCCACATTCGTGCAATTCATTTGCTTTAGAATCTATGGCATCTGAACAATCTTGATTTCCATCCGAATCCTGCAATAAATGAAGGCGTAAACAAATTTTTAAGAGCAAAATTGGGATCAGCAAAACAACGACACAGCTAGATGACTTTGCAACTCACAAAATCGCTCATTGCGGAAGACGAACTAGAAGGCGCCGACGAAGTTGAATTATCTTCACTAGAAGGAATTGGAGAATTGGCGGGCGAGTCATCATTTTCTCTTGAAACGTGACTTTTTCTAATAAAACAAAAACTATAAATTTACGGAATACAGAGCATTTCATCCAATGACAAAGTTCAAAAATTCTGAAACAGTTTGGCATTACCCTGCGTCGAAGTTAGTGGTCGACAAAGGTCCATTGTTGAGAACACTGGCATATGTCTTAGGCATGTTGATGTTGGACTTGGATGCAGAAGTAACAGGATAATTTTCTTTTATCCATTCCCGATATGTGACAACCTCCTTCGTAACCCTAACTATGCGACCTAAAATGCTATTATCATGAAGAAATCGAGAAATCGGTGGAGATAAATATTTTCAAAATACAATGTACATGTATAACACGAGGAAATTTACTTTAGCACTAATTTAGATACCTCTTCCTTGCATCGATAAATTGATAGCTCTGGAGACTGACAGCTTTACTGAGTTCCTTGTAAGCATAATCGAAGGCATCTTTAACTTTCAAGGCACCGTAGGAACTGCGCCCAATGTCATTTTCTTAATGTAAAATGAAACATTTGTCGCGTACATGTATTTTTTTTTTCACAATAACAGTAATACTGATGTTTTTGTGGTTTTTATTACCTGGATTTAAAGGGTCTTCGATGTATAGCAATGAAGGTCGATAACCATCTGCCATTTCTTTTTGTGCAACATCTTTGGCAACATAGGATCCCCCATTCTTAATTCGAATTCCTGTACTGAAGTAGTTAAAATGCCGACCATATAGCTCAAAGAATTCTATGAGCAAAACGCCTAAGTTAGCATGGGGGTGGCATGCATCAGGTCGGTTATGTAACTGAAAAAAGAATTTATTTACTACATGGTAATATAGCAAAGTGAGTGAAATATTTCAAATAAGTGTACCTGTAAAAAGCTGACTGTTAACAGAATAAGGCAGTAAGAACTAATGCCTCCTGTGAAAACTTCATTGAGATCTCTCTGTAGGAGGAATTGTTTTAAAACCAAGACTAGCTTCTCCATATGAGGAAAATCCTTTTTAAACTTCTAAAAATAGATTAAAACACAAATATGTTACTGCACCATGCAATACTTGGAAAATCAGTAGGACATGTGGGTATACAGACATTATCGTGAAATTACATCACTATAATATGGCAAGCCTCCTCATCAGATAACATGCCTGTAAAGCATAACCTGATCTCAAACCATGATTATAATATAATTGCATATTTTACAATTTTCAATGTATTTATGGGTAGAGGAAATAGCAGCAACATTCTGTTACAATTAAGTGGCAAAATTACAAATATGCCATTAGATTACAAATACGCCAATATTGCTAAACTACACATAACGAAATGCTATTCGTCTGTCTACATTCTTTTTCACTTTCCATGGTATCCTCGGATCTAGACTATGTGCAAACAGCCAGCATTTTTGAAGTATGATTATAATGAAATAAACTACTTATCTCTCAAATCAGTAACTGTATAAGCTAATCTAAATATGTCACTCATTGAATCTAATCACTACTATACCTGGGAGGTAAGTGCAAAGATTATGATTAATGATTGATACCATGATTGGAAACTATACTTATAAACGACTTATATTTCGAAATCAAAACATAGTAGGCCTACTTCTCAATCCTAATCGATTCTGCTGCAAGATTCGCAGTGCAAGTTTCCTTCAAAATTTATTTTCAACTATATCCGACTGAATATAAACTATTGGGGTTAATTTGATTATAAATTGATATGCTGGGTTGTTCATGCACTTATGGGTAAATACATTATATGGTTATTTGGCCACGTTTGCTAGTGCCTTTGTATGTATACAATTTGTCTACTGATTAACTGCTTTTCAATTCAAACAGAAGCTACATAAAATTTACCTTTATTAACTCGGCACTTCGCAGTCCATTGTTCATGTTAAAACTGATATCTACTTTGACCTGTGTTTTCGCATCTGTCAATTTTACAATAGGCACCTTCAAGAAATTAAAAAAAAAATGTTAATCATGAATTAATGTTCATACAGAAATGATTATACTGTACAGGAGTAATACAAAACCATACTTACAGAAGCTTTATCCAAGACTTTGATTGAGTCTTCAATTGCAATGTTGTGTTTTAATAATTCACTCTCCAAGGTTCTCAGTGGCAATGTATCCCATTGGCCCATAACTACCAAATCAATATCACTGAAATGCAAGTTGATAGACGTCAGAACAACCGAATTTGCTTACCAAACAGATGAACAAGTAAACAAAAACACACACCTTGTTGACAAGTACAAGTCAGTGCAGAAACTGCCAAATATTTGCACCTATAAAGAAAATAGGTACTATAATTAGTCAGCTGGATAACAGCTAGCTACCAAGTTGGCCAGTTTTCAATCCCTAGCTCTCTAAAGATATTACTTTTACATTTTCAAAACATGTTATGGGTAAGTGTACAATGAATGCTGACATTATTTACCATGAACATCCAATGTACATGATAATTAGTCTTAAAAACCTTCCCAGACCTGAAGACATCAATGGTGGTAAACTTGGCTAAAGAAAATAAGTTGACCAAGGCTATAGTATGTGGACTCAGATTAACCTGAAACACCAGGAAAAGATATCCTGTTTCGATAACACAATCTGCATCCTTTCTACCAAAACAGTTTAACATGAGAAACCCTGAATAAAATACGAATGCTTTAGGATTTTCATGCCACCAAGTTTAGAAAGTGCCATTCACGTTGAAGAATAGAGTTTAGAAACTTACTGTAACATCTACAGGAAAGCTCCAGCCAGCCTAAGAATGCCTTCCAAATTAAGAAACTATTTCTTACAGTTTATAAAAAGTTATTGCGTGCATGATGCAATCTACACAGAGTACATCCCTTTAAATTTACCCCCTCCTAAACTTACATCCCTTTAAATTTACCCCCTCCTAAACTTACATCCCTCTCAACATATGTACATTGCAATTTAGCAGTTAAAGGTGACCTAAAGCGTTATCTCAGAAAACGTTAAATAAATATAGCAGAACCATAATGCTAGTGTTCAATAATGCAGAGCCTGTTCCAATTACTTTTAATAATAGCACTGACACGAATCACACGATTTCAGTTCAAAACTTCGCTGGGATGTGATTACATGTAGGCAATAACTTCTTGATGTCTATAGCAGATGTCTGCGGGGGTTCTAGATAGAAGAGTTAATATCTTAAATGTAATTCCTTCATAACAATGAAGGAAGATATCCTTTCCATCACTCATAAAACTGTAATAGGGACAGCATTTAATACATCAATGAAACGCCTGGGTAAAAAATGATTCCGCTTAGTAAACACACGAGAAAGATGACAGGGGTAGGGGATAAAGAAAGTTTTCAGATGGAGGATTGCCTATTACTTGTCTAGAACCAACTTTGGAAAGCTGCAAAAAAAAAAAAAAAAACAACGCATAAAGATATCATCATAAGCATTTTGCCCTTTGAGAGAACCAGGGAAGCCTAATGACCATAGGGGGTCTTTAGTACGATGGTAGTTATGCAACGAAGCCTTTAGGTGAAAAGAGATGCTAAATATAACGTTCTGGCCGTTTAAGTAACAAGGATGAGTCAAACAAGTCAAATATAGACTTGTACAGCTAAACATTGTTATTCCCAGTGCAGAAGTATTTACTGCATTTTTAATATATTCTGGAAAGATGGTGGAAGACTAAGCATAGTTTGTTTCAACTAAAATCCCTGCGATTGAGTTATAGTTCAATTTCGATTGGATCGTAATAACTTTGAAGTTTTTCCATTTTTGGAATTTAGGAGAATTTATAAACAGGTAGGTCTTCAAAAATTAAACAAGCCTCAAATAAATGTGTTGTAAATTGGCATATTTTTATTTATTTATTGTGAATTTTGCGAAGATGGTTAAAACTAAATAGACCTACTGTACATGTTTAAATTCGTTTTTAAAATGCACACAACATTTCATAGAAGTCCACTAATCATCATCAGTATATAATAATCGAGCGTTTTGCGGTCCACGCACGCTACTTTTCACATGTGTCCGCCAGGTGGCGCCACGTGTCGAAGAAGGGCAGAAAATCTGTGCAAATCCCAACGTGCCCAAGACACATTATCGGTTCACTGGCGCTACTGCGCATCACCCCTAATTATCGTGTTTTTTTTTTATTGTTTTCACAGTGAAATTCCGTGGAATTATCGTTTAAATTAATTATCATTCATAAATATAAGGCTTTGGCTGGAATTACAGCCTCTCAGCGTTGACTCTGACAGGCGCCGATCTCCGGCACCGAAAACGCCTCGAAAAAGAACTTTCGGAGCAATTTTCATTAGTGAAATCATAAAAAAACAATTAGATAGGGCCTAAACTCTAACTTTAAGTCTATATTGGCCACAATTGGACAATAAATTTCGCATTAACGAAAAAAAAACAAAAAACGATGCAACATAAATCATATTCAGCCAAATCAGGTGATGGCATGGTATGGGATCGGTGATTGACAGGCGCCGATCTTGGGCTGCTGCGCACAGCGCTGGTCAGAATATAAATCAGCGCTTGTGCTTTGCTATCTGGCGAAAGCAGGATTCCCAGATTCCCAGAAGAGTGAAATTTAGCACATAAAAAGTTCGGCGTGATACATTGTTAACATCATGCATAATAATAGTTTGTCAGAAATGGGACATTGATTTCATGTGCGAAAGGCCGCATTTTGCCTAACAACTGTAGCAAGTCTCAAGGAAACAGCTATTTAATTACGCAAAGCATTTACAAATTACTAGTTTAAAAAAGCTGGCTTTCCAGTAACCCAATTTGCATTTTTAAAACCTGAAAGCCAATCATTGCGCATTTAAAAATTAGACAAAAAGAAACCAAAATCACGATTTGAAGCACTTATGAATAGAACAAAAGTGCTAACCAAAGCGGAGCTGTCACTCATGAAACAAGCAGCTTTTAATGAAATAATGGGCTATTTCGCTTATAATCACACAGAAAATAGTATTCATTGCCGAGTGAAAAGCTGGTGCTCACAATCCACATAAACAGGGGTAAAACGTCCTCGTACAGCAGAGGCAAACTTGATCCCACAATCTTAGTAGGAAGTCTGATCGTGAGTGAGAAAGTATAGCCTTCCACATTCCAGTTAATGCTAAGCTGTTAGATTCACAGTTTGTGTGCCAACTGTCGTCAAAATTAATGTGCGAATAAAAGCAGGTAGTTTCACCAATGTCGACGCTTACACTACTTCCCATAAAACTGTGTTCCAATTAAGTATTTGAAATGAAATTAACATGAAAAGGCATTTTTTTAAAGACTGGCAGAAGAATTAGCATAATGTGCCAGGCAACGCATAGTATAATGAACTGCAGCACAGAAAAATGGAGCAGCAATTAATAAATCATGCAGAGCATTTACAAAACAAGCTTTGTTAGAAAGCCTTTCCAGTTATAATATTGCTAAATAAGGATCATGAAATTAACACAAAATGGTAAGAGCGTCCAAATTATTCCCTCCTAGTAGGCCAGTAGCAAAACCTTAAAATCATTCCGGAATTTCATCACGAAGAACACTTGCCAATTAACGGTTGACAAGTTGGCATTTTCTAAGTTTATGTGATCTAATGGGAAAACAGTTGAGTTTGGCAAAGCACACACTCACATACTGCAAACATTTGCCCATAAACGCCCAATATCACTTATCATAAAAATGGCATTAAGGCAGGGCTGCAGCAAGGTCACTTGAAGTTGTAAACACAATTGACGTGACTACAGAAGCAACAATGTGGTGTTGAGGAAGAAAACGGGTGAGTTTATTTGTAGTGGCCTATCTTCGTAGTGAAAAACACAGCGAATATAGGCAAGCTTACTAAACGGTTTCTCTGCTCTTAACCATTACCAAAATCCTAGCAAATGTTAGGTGATCAATAACAATTTAAACCTGTAATAAATCTCCATCTGATACATTGCTACATCAAGTCTTGATCACATTTTAGTTGTGATAACTTGGTTTTGTACGTGCGTCCAAATTGCTTTATGAACAATCAATTACCTTAGCATGTGGCCACAAGTCCTTGATGACTTTTTTTATCCTGTCCACTACATCGTTACGCATGATATCTTCTTCGGGAATTGGACGCATGTAGTTATAAAAATCTTCTATCTCCTGATGTAACCTGAAAGGTAAAAAACTAAGTTGTAGTAATCTATATTTGAATTCTTTTTAATAGAAAATGAATGTTCTTATCAAATCATCATAGTCGTTGTACGATTTGTACCAATCTTCATATTCCTTGCGTGTTTGGCAATCGGGTGAGAATGAAAATGATAGGCTATGATTCATGGATTAACGTTAAATTAATAATATGCAAAGATCAAAAGAGATTTATGTTTGATCTAGTCAAATATATTTTCTTTCAGAAAAATAAGTGATGATGTAAAGATTTGCGGAGGCTAATGCAGACTTACATGATGGCCTTGCCATGGGACAGATGAAAATTTACTTTAATTTCCCCAAGAGTCATTCATTTACATATGTTTAACAGAAATCTGAGGTAATCTAAACCCTAAATGTCTGCAAATTCAAATACCAAAGAGCCAGTATTAAAAATAAACTAGAGAAAGATCAAGGTTGTCCTGTACATAACATTATGTGTGGGTTTTCCAAGGAAACCCACAGCTAGGGGAACAGCATAATTTTAAAGCATCACCCACACGTACATGTACTGCTACGTGGAAGTTAATGCCATTGGTTTAGGCAATGTTCTACTTAGTTTTCAAGTCTGAAAAATTGACTTATGAAAGGTTTTTCTCGCGTTTTAATTGCAGTGCAGATTTGACAAAGCTGTGCCTTTATGGGTACACCCCAGTATCCTATTGACAATCATACTTTAAACTTTAATTATGGATAAAACTACTATTTTTACTGATTTAATTACGATTTCTGTTGCGAAAACATTAACCTATAATTATAGGTATAGATACCTGTAGGTATATTACAATGGTAACCAGATAACCTAATTTTTAATTTCTTACATGGTATTAGGCAGTAACCATGGGGATCAAGGAATCACCTACGTATTTGTTGTAAAATTTCAACATTTCGGCGAAAGTACGAGAATGACGAGCTTTCAGAAGATCGTTCAATGAACTGGAATATAACCAACCCACAAATCTGCTATCAAGGATAGAGTAGTGCATCTTGAAAGCCTGTCACTTGTTACCAACCTCTCAAAGTGCAAACGTTTCTGATGAGTACATGTAGCTATGAAAGATATCTAGTTATCAAAACATAACGCTTATTTCACTCATTAATATTGCCTTGGGTATATCTGAAAGTGTGTAGGCAGATAATCATCTTGATATCATGGACATGGTCCATAACGAAGTAGATAATCAAATTACAAATGAATCAGTTCCAAAATAAGTAGGCCCTGCAAGTAATCGAGATGCAAATTGCGAAAATAGCTTTGTATTGAACTTCCATTATATCCAAACTCAAGAAATTAAACACAATGGGATTTCAAGGACTTCAAGCTATGGTACATGTAGTGTAAATTTAACGGTCAATATTATCTAACATACCTCTGTTAGCAGAGGAGATAATAGCTTAATATAAAAATTTAAAAAAATGTAATTGAAACTAATTGGAATCTGGAGCCTGGAAATGTTTCAACTGAGCAACAGACTTAGTAGGCCTTAATGTAAAAAGTGGATTACATGTATACCTACTGTTGTCAAATTCACTGCTGCAAAGTAATGAGCTAACAGCTAACCTATAACTGCGTTTATTTGAAAAGGCTCCATGATAATGATTATAGTAATGAGCTTAACAAACGGCACAGAAACAGTTTTACCATAATAAAGAAAGGATTTCAGCAGGCTAGTGCTTCCAAAGAATAACACCGGTAAAGAATGCAAAACAAATACAGCTAATTACTGCCAGTTTAGCAATTAAGCTCCCTTCGTTACCTCAAAAGTAAAACCAAAGACAATCTAATCTTACACATTACATTGGCTTGTTGTCATTGCTAAAAGTTGCATTCGACAAGTAAACAACTTCTAACTATGCCAGGAAGGTAAAACCATTTTGCAATGGCACTAACCTAGGCCTACCCAGAAATTCTTGGCACGAGACATGTTGTTTAACTTACCATGTCCTGCCCTGAAAGTCTTAGCTAGTTCATATTATTGCGACTTTGCCAACAGTGGGGAAAAAAGTCTCCGGAAGGAAAAATATCGTGTCAGAACTCAAGTTTCGCCAATTTCATCTATTTAAGAAACGCTCTAGTTTCAAATGCGGCACACGCTAGTACGTGAAAAGTGAGTGAGTTACACCTGAAATTTCATAAGATCTTCACACATTTACATGCACAACGTTTGCACTTTTGCACTGCCTTGGCTATTAACGATTCAACAAGTCAACCAGCCAGTACTCCTTTTTAAATTGCAACATTACAAACTGTAGTGATCAATCATGTGAAATAAAAGTTTTGTTCTGTTTCATTGCATCCCCTAATAATGTTGGGATTAACATTTTATATGAGATGGTGGATCTGATCAAACTGCATGCGTACATGATTAAATCAATGAACTAACCCAGTTAAACATATTTGAGCGTTTTACATAAACGCAAAATGAGTAACTTAGGCTATATCATAAAATTTAAGAGGTGAAATAAACCATTATGAAACGCAGGACTTCATATTTATTACGATAACTTAATTGTGCTAAGCTGAAAACGTCATGGTCTGCAAGGACAGTTTGCACCTGTACTTTGTAAAGCTTAAAACTGTTAAGATTGTGACAAAAGGCTTGCATATGCATAAATCAAGATGAATGAGACGTTCAGATGTTTGGCCAGGCTACATTTTGCAGGGATGTGCAACTGTGTAATTATAATTAATGAAGGTTTCGGATGACTAGACAAGATTATCAAGCAATATATGCCTACAGAACATGTACATTAATCCAAATGACTTCATCTTGAACAGCATAAAGGATGACAGTTATAGTCCACATCTTTACTCTAATAGGATATAGGCTACCACTATTGCACCTACAGTCCTTGCCAAAATGATAGAGGCACCCCATTTTTTCATGATATCTGCCAACACAGGGTAGCTACAATGGTAATACTATACTACATGAATTCATAATTAGGTTATTAAACACACATGCAACTATTGTGGTGATTGCAAAACCAGGAATCTTTTTATTGCAACATTTGCAAATAAGG
>JAQFYZ010000838.1:0-32127 GCA_034695085.1 Cylindroiulus punctatus
TAGGAATTTGGAATTCTAGTGTGCTTTCGTTTTCCAGGTCTAGGCCTAATCCTGCACGTGTAGTAAACATTATTGTCCTTTACTTCTATTCCATCAAGTCTTAAATTAATATTTTTTTCGATTTATTAACCATTCTATCTAGTATGAATTTTTCTTTTTTGGTTCTAGTGTAAATTTTCCATTTTGCCAAACGGGGTCCTGACCCCTGGGACCCCACCCTGGATCCGCCACTGCGGTGTTTCACTGCAAAGTTATAGAAATGAAGTTATCGCAATGTATTTCATATTATTCGCCACGTTATTCTTGTACTTAATAATTAGTTGTTTATTAGCCCAACTTTTCATCGTCTCATTAAGTTCAGAAAATGCAATTCCGCCATTGCTGATTCAAACGAGGAAATCATTGGTGCACATGCACGTTTTGGTCATTTAATTGCAATAAAAATGCACGCAAATTGTGTACATGCGAAAGATCGCAAACAAGGATATTTTCGGAAAGTATGCCTATGTGGCACATATCCAAGGATGAAAAACGTTCCATTAACAGAGAAACAGAGGGAATAAAAGACCGACAATGGCGCGATATTGGGCTGCTACATAACACCTATAGGGAAGAATTTAAGTAACCGCATCCATGTACAGTATAGCCGTTCTGGGTGGAAAACTGCTATAAAGAAATTTCATCTCCAGCAATGGCTAAATTCGGCGCTTCCTTTCATCGCTGAAGTGCATATTTATTTTGGAATGCAGCCATGTACCATTACGGCGATAGTTTCATTCGCCTCATTCAGCTCCGATATTGGCATGCACACTGAGGCCCATGCATTACCTAATGTTAGAACATCTTAATAACGAAAACTACGTGTGATGGATGCATAGGACTTTAGGTCACTCCATCTCCTGCACGAGATCAATCTGTGACGTAAACGCGAATTAATATACGATTGTCGTTTTGGATATTGCTCTTCTATGAGCATAGCCGCGGCTTAAAAAGGATCGTATGTTTTGCAAACAACAGCATAGTTGGAAGACTTATTTTGCGGAAGGCTTGCCAACCATTCAGATGCATCTACGTTCATAAAATTAATCCCGAAATGCACAATGGGCTTAGGCCGCCCACTATGATGCCAATTGATTCCAATGCATTCTCCATCATTAAAACGGCCCACTTCTTCTCGTCTTTGTTCTGAATGCTTAAAATTCATCTTGTCAACCCATTTAAGATTAAAAACATGTTTTCGTTTAGGATCGACGCAGTAATCATAATCTCGTGGAGCCTTTTTACGTGCGTGTACAGGGTGAGGGAAAGTCTGTTTGCAACTACAGTGTATCTCGAAAACTGTGACTGAGGTTGCATTGTAATTCACTAAACGTTTACATGAAGCAATTTCCCCCCAAACCTCTGGTCAGACGTCATTGTAACAGCAAGGGAAAAATATGTTATTTATGGTTTTAGCAAACTCAGATACTTAATGCAACATATCACCAAAAGGTGACAAGCTTAATGGTAATTATTCTGTCACAATGACTTGGTGTAAGGGAGCTTTGAGCTATTCTATGTGAGTTAAAGCTTGCATGTAAACCTACGAGTACATGTACGGTACGTCAGTGAAGCCTGAGTGACTACAGTATCAGTCCTAACCTGTTAATGATATACATAATTCATGACATCATATCTGGCATATATAATTCCGAGAAACACTTGGCAACTTAGGTGCTAATTGTGGATGTATTAAATGAGATTAAATTGAGTTGGTGATTGTCAGCTTCACAACCTGCGGCGAAAAAGATCAGCATTGCACCAAATCTTCAGTACCAGACATTCCAAATAAATTCACATAAACGCTTGCTATTCCAAAATCTTGTCATCCTCTACTCTGCAACTATTATTAACCGAAATAATGACGGTACAAGTCGAGCGCGATTTGGGTTTCGGAATCATAACCTGCCACTTGTTATTCAAATATCTACCAATTCCAGATTTTCAGCGCCATCTGAAGCAGTTTTCGAGATATTCGAGACACCCTGTATTAGGGTGTCGATAAATTAAACAACCTTTATAAATTATTCAGCCCACAATGAAGTTAAACAGACTGACTGATTTATCGTAGCTGTGCATGTGAAAGATTGAAGTTCAGGTTTGATCACGAAAAAGGACACTGTTTCGGAATGACCAATTTCACCATCTGTCAGAGTGACGTTCCAATTTTACCTACTGTAAAAAAATGTATGTCAGGATTGATTTCCGCGCCGGATCAATTTGGTTCCTTTCGTTACTAAAGTATTGATGGCTCGGGACATTTGCATATTTGATGCCAGAATCTTCTATTCATACAAACAGAATGCTCTAGAGAGCATGAATACATGCATGAGCCTTTTGTCGATACAAATCATACACTAATTTGAAACATTTCCAGACTTCGGCAAAACCAATTTTCCCAGGAAATAGTAAAGCTCGCATGCATAATATGCGAGGAAGCATATCTTTATAAACGGAGAATGGTTTATATACGTGTCTCACAATGAAGTCTTCGTAACATCTACACCGAGGAGTGTGTATTACATTTGTTAAGCGCATCCGAGCATTTTCTTTATGATACCTATACAGGGTTATTACTATATTGATTGGGCGATATCCCGCTGAAAAAAGCATCTTTTCTACGGGAGGAATTCCCTGGAAATCGCTTCCACATATACATGTGCAGGAAAAATTGATGCCAGGATGTCCACTTATAACTTTTCCGATAAATCAATAGCCGGGCCAATCAAAATTAACGAGCTGCATTGGCAAAACAAAGCGTGCCAATGGCTCGTTGCAATTTCTTGCCAGTCTGCACATAATTAGTTTGTGAATAAATGAACACTTGGCCTGGTGAACAGTAATTTCATCAATAAAATGTGGTGCGCGCATAGGTGGTGAGCAGGATTGTTGGCGCCCCTTGACTGATGCCGACCCTTAAACTTTTCCAAAGTCTGCTCAAGTTTTCTGAGGTGTGGAAAGGTTTTGGCTAGAGGATTATGTTCTTCTCGGCCATAGATGCTATGATAAAGTGGGCACACCCTAACTGCTCGCCCATAAGGCATTGTGCCCTAAAACCCCACACCACCAACACCACCTAACGGCTCAACCACCTAAAGCTGGCAGTGATTGCTTGACGATTGGGCAGCTAAATGAAGAAATTTCATTAGATTAGGTAAGTTTAGGTTAAACTTGCATAAGTTTAATAGAAAAATAATTGACATTCTTTATGATCTACATGCACATATATGTATGTCAAAAAGTTCAAAGATACTAAAAGTTCATGATACTACGATTGTATGAACCGAGCCTAACAGATGAACCAAATACCCAAAACATGTATCCTAATTTGAATATTGTTATGATTGGTTGCTTGAATTACCTACTGTGTGCATTTTTTCGCACTTGGATACTTTTTAATTCCAAGACTTTGATTGCATTAGCTATGACAGGCATCTTGTCATTCTTTTATAGCAGATGTGTTGCAAGATGAGCTCATGTAAATATTTTGTGCACATTTGGAGAACAGCACATAATCTGTAGTATTATCCCAGGACAGACAATGTTTCAAAATGTTTCTCGATTTATTACGTACTCTCAAACTATTGGTTTCGCCTTAATTGCGAGAAATTGGACACTGCTTCATTATGATAGAACAATTTTAATGAAAAAGTTAATGGAAAAACATTTACAGGCACAACGAAATAAGTTGATATCCAGCACCAAACATCAAATTTTACAACGAGAAATAATGGCAGACATCGAAAAATGTTTACTGTAATACACAAGAATGAGCTTTCACCCTAACAAGCGGGTCACGAAGAGGCAATGGCCATCTGTTCGTGTATGTATTTCATCGTTCCTTTATCGGAAAAGTCAGCTACGGCATTGCCATTTCCATGCAGTACCCATTTAGTCGTTAGCAGTCCTTCGACACCTACAGGCCCACGAGCGTGAATCCTTGTAGTGCTAATTCCCACCTCAGCCCCTGAAGAACATAACATCAATACGTTATAACATGGTTATTATGCTGGAGCTCCATGTAATACACGAGGTGCTTGTACTGGACCAATTAAAGGCAGTCGATCACTTACCTAATCCAAATCTATAGCCATCAGCAAATCTCGTGCTGCAGTTATGGAAAACGCAGGCGCTGTCCACTTTGCCGAGAAAACTTTGTGCGGTGGTTACTAAAATGCAACGTATAACACATAATTATAGCCTTAACAATGGATAAATCATTATCAATTTACGAAAAATGCGACGAAAAGTTACAATTAATCAAACCCAAATTATTCTAAATCAATTTTACTATTTTTATTGGGCAATTTACTAGTGGCAACTCTATCGGCATATATGCAACTGACCAAAATTATCCACAATCGCATGTGATACCCTCGTCCCCTATACACGTGCAAGCATATCATTATTTTTTAATATACAATGTCATTTCCAGCAGGTATCACTCACTATTGTCAGTAACGATTACATCAGTGTGTCCGCTGCCGTTTTCGTGAATGTGCTTTATGGCATCGTAAACATCGTCCACTATCTCGATGGCACATTCCAAGCTGCCATATTCGAGTTTCATGGATTTTGCAAGAGGTGGTCCGAAAGTCAATACTTTGGAAAGGCGAGGACCTGCATTAATAACCACCTGCAATTGCACCAAAATTGATGATTATGCTAACATTTTCAACTTATTTGAAACAGGCTGCCGATGAGCATGTCCGTGCACGTTTGAATTACAGTGTGTAATCAAAAGGCAAGGCAGCAACATCATATCAAGGAATATCCTGTCATATGTTTGTCAGCATTTCACCTTTTCGTGTTTCAGCATGTTGCACAAATCCTCGAAGAAAGTCGTATTGACTAGACTTTTGTGAAGCAGAACGGTTTCCATGGCGTTGCATGCAGCTGGGTAGTCGCATTTGGAGTCCCGAGCTGCAAAAACATAATCCAGACGTTTAGTACCACATATTGCATAAAGAAAATGTGCAAAGAATGTGTTTATGTGCAACACTTTCATTAACATAGAAAAATTCTTGACTTTTGATCAATGTCGAAGATTCGACAATGAAGCATAGATATGATATTTCTTACTGATTTTTAGTGCAGATTGTGGATCGGCATCCTTGTCAACGTAGACATGGCAGACACCCTCACTGTGTCCAAGAACCGGAATTCCTTTACTTTGCTCCTGAATTTGTTGCACTAGTTCTTTGGATCCTCGTGGTATTATCAAGTCGATGTAGTTGTTCAGTTGTAGTAGGTCACTAACTTGTTCTCTCGAACTGACCTTAAATTGCAAAAACGTTAAAAAGTGTGTGAAGACTTGTTGTTGGATAATTCATGGTTGCAGATATGGACAGTAAGAAACTGACATGCGAATTATTGAGACTGCAATATAGTGCTAAACATACCAGGGCTACTGAATCAGTTGCATCATAGGCGTCCAAAGCCTCGCTCACTAAATTCATGAGGCATTTGTTGGTGTGGAAGGCCTCTTTACCACCTTTCAAAAGCAGACCATTGGCAGTTCCAATAGCCAGGGAAGCAACCTGTGATTTTTAGCAGAAACGGAATTTAAAACAGTCCAAAGAGCTTAAAAACTAATCTTTCATGTGTAATGTATATGGGCAAACCTGTGGTAAACAATCTGGACGTGATTCGAAAATAACCATGAGGACGCCAATGGGAACAGTGATCTGGTTCAATTCCATGCCATCGGCTACGCGGGTTCTCCGTAACACTTTGCCGACGTTCTGGTGGGAGTTGACAGCAATTTGCTTCAGGCCCGTCACCAAACTTTGGATTTTGGTGGGTGTCACTGACAGCCGAGATAACAGTGGTGGTGACAGTCCTATAATGAATAACCGGAATTAATTTTCTGTGATTGGCTAGGTCTCCCAAGCTATTAATTCTTGATAATGCGATATGCTTACCATCTTGCTTCGCAGTATCGATGTCTTTTTTGTTGGCGTTGGATATGTCTTTCGTTCGCTTCGCCAGCAGATCAGCAAGATTGAAAATGATATCTGCTCGGTTCTCAGGTGACAGCGTTTGCAGAGTTCGCCCACCCTCTCGAGCTAAATGATTAAAATCAAGAAGAAAATTTGAACCTCTTTTGGAACTCAGAAAGACGGTTTATTTACCAGGCTAGGATTCTGTCTTCCATGCCTGAGCACATTCGATTATGTAGGTTTTCTTAATTTTTTTTACTGTATATGGGTTATTCTAAATGCAATTATATGGTGCAAGAAAAGGGGTACTCCTAACGGCTCATGCTATCAGTGATTGCCTGCAAGTTAGGCAGCAAAATAATGAAATTGCATCTTTGATGTTAGCAGGTTAAACACAAAAAATTGATTCTTGAAATTCTAATAGTAGAAATAGTAGGAATATAAATATTTTGCGTATTTGGAACAGGGCATAATCTTCATATATTCAAATTATTGGATCGACAATTGTTTTTATTATATAAACCATGCAGCAAAAATGCAGTTACCTTTCATGGCCACTGATTCCACGGATGGATCGGTGTATTTAGATTCGGTGAAAAATGTGCCAATTCTTTGACCTCTTATTATGTTAGTTATGGCTTTGTCTTCCATCCCGTTGCAGATGACTACTGAAACGCCTCTCTCTAAAGCCCACGTGGCCGACTTGACCTGAGAAATGAAAGCAAGCTCATGAATTACACCAAATTTGCTCTCGATTTTTTTGAATTATTTTGTTTGTATCTCGTGCAAAATTAAACCCGCACAAACTTAAAAAAAAACTTTCAACATTTTAATAATTTTATTACGGCATGAACATAACACCAGCATATCTGCACCCATGGATGCTATAATACCATCATATTCTTGCTCACTGCAGCCATTACTTTTAATTAACTTTAAAGGGAAACTCTTTAACCTTGACCATAGCGTCTGGGAGTAAACCAAGACGATTCAAACAAATGCACTGCTTTACAAAATTCACATTTCGACTTACTTTCGATTCCATCCCTCCCAGACCCACTCGGGATTTGTTCCCAAATACGATTTCGCTCGCCGAGTCTGGAGTGTATGTGTGGATCAACCTTGATCCCTCCAGAGATGGTGGACCGGTGTAGATGCCGTCCACATCCGACATAAGAATCAGGGTGTCTGCTTGGATTTCGGCTGCGAGCTGAGCTGCCAGGCAGTCATTGTCTTTTATGTTAAGAATCTGCCAAAAGACAGGAGAAGGTCAACATTTTTAGGAGAAGAACAACAGTATAAAGACTTGTACAGCAAATTTTAACTAAAGTCATAGTCCTCCGACATGAGAGATTCCAGAAACCCTACATATGCTTGTAGCTTGTGGTCAATCATCTATATTATATAACTCTGGATAAACTAGATTTTAATGGCAGTTCCAAATAGTTATATCTGAACTATCTCATCTGAACTCTCTAAAACAATTATGATTGACAAGAATGAAACCTGTCCCAGCAGTCGTAATTTATCTTTTTTTCCATGTTTTTTATTTGCTTTTCTGTTTTAAGCTGACCTATAAATATTTTATGCAGCTGCCCCTAATCGTCAGGCAATCACTGCCAGCTTACGAGCAGCTAGAACAAACCTCATTCATCTGTAGTTTTGAAACTACTAAAGCCACCGGAACCCAATGCTTGCAATGTTTACTTCTTTGGCACCCTGTTAGGGGGTGGGCAATAAACACGATTTTAAAATATTTGTTTAATAATAGCAATTAATGGAACGTCAAGGGCACATTTTTAAAAATGTTGCTAAAATGTCCAACGGAAATCCTCGATTTCAAATCCTTAACATTTTTTATATCTTAAATTTCCAACAATTCCATAAAATTCAACAACACTTTGATGATACACTGAATGAATAACCCATCCTAGATGCCAAATGGCTGACTTGGCCCCCAGTTTCCCTGGCCTGTATAACTCATGCACAGTAGTTTGAAGAGTGCCGGTATATAATCTGAATTTAACTTTTGCAACATTATCATACCCCGGGTACATCCTCCCCATCCAGCTGTTGTGGTGGGGCCACTGCGTCGTTGGTGTTGATTATGGGTATGATGTTGAGAAGCAAAAGATCCTGAAGCGTGCTAAGTAGTTGCTTTCGGACGTCTTCGTTGCAGAAATCTGGCTTAGTGACCAAGACCTGAAAATAAGCAAGTGTTTCGAGATTAACGTTGTCGTTGTCTTAGCAACTAATTCGGCTGTAGTTAGGATTAGGCGCACTTACTTGAGCTATCTTGACCCCGTATTGACTGTACATGACGTCGTATAAGGCCATCAGTCCACTCTGGCCAACAGCTGCTGCAGCGCGCGAAGTAACGCAGTTGTTTCCCTGAAAGTTGAAACAGACATGTTAGTTCATTTGGTGATACTTTGCAATCCTTCGATGTTGATTGCAAATGTGCGAATTCAGACATCTTCCCAATTCAAATATCCCGCTTTGGGAAAGACGCGTTCTGCAACAGGTCAACAGATGGCGCTGCAAGCGCTGTAGATTCACTTGAGTGGGGATTTCAAATTGTACTATTTCAAAGGATGCAGGAACGGTGTCTTGTATTACAACTGTGTTATCATACCGGCATTCTCATGCATTGGATAATTTTTCGCAGTGACTTTTACTCCCAATTCCAAATTTCTCATTTTCAGTTTGAAAAATTGACACTTGACGGCGCTGCGATGTATGACCATTTTTCAATTCATCCATAGCCCACCAGGGGTCTCATTCTGATCGAAATACATAGCCGGAAGTTGAAACTGATCTTGCATCTCATGTTTTTCGTATTCCAGCACAGGCCTGGTCTATCTGGGGGTTATGGTATCACACACCGAATTAAAAATTTCAAATGATTTCCTTTGTTCTTTCACCGTCCTTTGTTAATGTTTTAATAGACTCGTTTTTGGGTAACCCGGTGTTTTTTGCATCTAAGCCTGGCTTTATAGCGGCCATAAAACTAATGCTGGGGTGTCGTGTGATAAACGTGTTACATTTCATTACGACGTCATTAAAGCCGGTAATTAACAATAAACGTTTTAAAGTGCATTGGCAACAAACAGCTTGAGCTTGAAACCCTGGCATTTGGCAAACCATGATAGCGTTTGCGTCATGGAAGGAAGTGCATTTTTCCCTTAAATGCTTGACAGCTGTTGTTTGGCGATATTATTTGTCCCTAATGTCACTTTTTTCCCTACATGGTGTTTTCTTAACTGCACATGTAACGTTTAAGGCAAAAAATATGATTTCGTAAAAATAAAATCAGTCCTTAGGGGATTCTTGGGTATACTGTATGATTATTTGTACATATAAAGTCGCTGTTTTCTTAGCATTAACATTTTCCAATTACATACACACACAGCGAACCGTTTTTATTAATTTTTTTTTTTGCCCTTTCATTGTCAAAACCATGTCCAGAGAAGGTCAGAAACAATAAGAACATCAAACAACGTAGACAAATAAACTTGAGATTTGAAAATGTGAAAAGGGGTCATCATAACTTCGACCGTTTCTACACTTTGCGAAGGAATGTACCCGAAGCATAATGACGAGTGGATGAACTAGGATTTTTGGCTTCACTCAAGATTATGTGTAAATTGCTAGATTGCCTATTTAAAATCTGGTTCCAACCGGTTGTTTATCGTATTAAAAAAGTGAGTTTGACTTGCCTCTTTGTAGTTGTCCTTAGGTGACAGCGTTTGACGCATGCTCTGTGACATAATGAACTCCTGGGTCAACTTTTGCTTTCCATATGCCACAGCACCACTCGTCACAATCAACATTTCCCTGCCCTCATTTTGCAGTTCGGATACCTGGAAAAATTAAACACACTTGTAAGGTTTACATTACGAGGGTGGGTCATCAATTACAAATGAGACACTTGATCTTGCTCATCTTTTGGGTAGTTTTGTTTTCAAACCCCTTTAGAAAAGTATGGTTATGATGTTTTGAAAACGAGACTTGGGTGGTATAATACTCTGTCACTCGTTAATGAGGACTTTTAACACGCTCATAATTATCAGCTTCGAGCATGAACTGTGAACCCTGTGCGACGAATTGCATTCCTATTAACTTAGGCTGTATTATGATTGACAAAATTAATGTCAAATGCACCGCCCAGTTTGCCAGTGTCAATATTTGTGGATCTGACAGGTTTGTGCAAGTTTCGCAAATTTAGGCCATTTTTGAGCGATTTACTTTGCCAAAATTATATGTGCACACGGATGGTTGTTGGATTATTGCCAGCTATTTTTACTTTTAATATTTAAACATTGTTTTTAAAGCGTAAATATTTAAACACGAGTGCAAATATTTCTCGATTTGCTACATGTACGTGCGACGCCCAAAATTCACCGTTTTGTGTATAAGGAGAAATTTCAAACCAATTTGAAAGATACAATTATTGCCCGAACTAATCAAAATCTGTTATCTGAAACCAGTGGTATTAAAAGTGCATTATTACTAAAATGCTGCAATTTCCTAAATGGGGTACAGTGGTTTATTTTTAGCGTTTTGAGCATCTAGTTGCTATGTTGGTCGTATTTTCATATTTGTAATTTTATGGAAAATCGTTTTGATTGCAAGGAATGATTGGTTGGCCTACACAGTCAAAGTAATTTCGTGGAACAGTTTAGTCTTAATTTTGTCTGTGCCCCCATTGCGAATCCTTAGGCTTGCAGGCAATTTATTCAGTAAATTCAAAAACTGCCTTATTTCTTGAAGCGATGCATCTTGTTATCCACAAATACATACACGGCCTACACGTTCATACGTAATTTTCTTACAATAAATGGGCGTAACTGTTAAAAATGTTATTCCCAATGCATATGTGGGAAATAACATATTTTGGCATATTGGCCAAGTATTGTTAGGGAATTGTATTTAGTTTAATTCAGATAAAATGACACCTATATAATGTGCAGCTCTAGAAATCTGAACCATCGTGACATATTCTGACCTTATTTTTATGGGGTCATCGCAATTGAAGACAGGAAATTTTAAAAATGGGTCGCAAAAAATTTGCTAAACCGATCCATGGCGCCTGAAATCAATTATGGCCAATTTGACCAGAATTAGAGTAAAAGTATTTACATTTATGTTATAGCTATTATTATTATTATTATTATTATCCGTTCAGTCGTTGCAGACTCTCGGAGACTTCATTAGCCACTATTCTCCATTGTTATAGCTGTTATTATTATTATTATTATTATTATTATTATTATTATTATTAGCCGTTATAGCAGTACTAAACGTAAATAAATCGCAGCTTCATATAATCTTCAAAACGAAAAGATTAACATTGGGAGCAGTGGCAGCCAGCTAAAGATTGCTAAGCTTTTCCTAGTATTATGGGAGTGATGCTTTAAATAAAAATGTACATGCGCACTGTACATAAATATGTAAACACCTATTTGGGCCTAAATTCCTTATGTCTTTTCCTTTACGCCCAACAAACTGTATGTTGCAATACAGTATTTTTAAAGTGCGTTTCCTGGCAACGCATGCATTTTTAACTTCATTACCCTGATATTTGCACGAGAAAAAGTGCTGTCGCAAATTTTAATGCGTGTGAATTGGTGCTGGCTAATTCGCACCTATAATAATCCAGCAACAGATAACATTTAATCCGCAATAGTGTTTACTTCTGCCATCGAGATAATGTACATGTCCACACCACTTTAGTTGGCACATGATATGGATCGTTTCTATCACTGGCGATAATGACCTTCTTCTGAAGTCAGTTCTTTTCCAAACCATATGAAAATTTTCTGGCGAAAGGTTAGATTGTTCAATGGAACTTTCCCTTCTAGAATTCCAATGGAAAATGACCAAATGATCAAATGACCCCTAATGACCAAATCCGTTGATTTCATATCGAAATTCGGACAATATTCTACGTGTACAGTCTGCAGTGTTACACGGCATGTTATCAGTCCATCAAGAGGTGACAAACTACATAGTCATAAACAAAAGAACAGCGACGAAGGCCATTGTCACTGCTCACCCTGAACCCAGCCAAATCTGTTTTGACGGTTTGTGGAATTTCTGGTGCGGTAACTTACTACAGCCTCGGTGCTATATGGGGTCAAAGTTGAAAGACGTGACCTGACTGTTGTGGACGCCTTCGGTCTCCCACGTCTGGCCATTATTGTTCCCTAAAATCATCGAAATTCCTTAGGTAAACACGCTAATGGCAGTAATGTCACCCAAAAGAAACGTACTAACAAGTAAGAACAAAGAAAATTACTTGCATCATAATTACGCCATCTGGCATTTGAGTTGTTGGTTGTTTTTGTATAACCGTCATGGGCTCATCAATTATTTTCCAAGAAGTGCATATAAATTACAGGGTTGTTGACAAATTTGTTGAACTGTAGTAATGCCACCCAACAGGTGGCAACCCAGTTGAAGTTGTTTATTTCTTCACAAGCTTGCATTTTAATGTCAACAATTTTTTATGTCATGATTGGAATTAATTTCCGTCTAATGACGATTATATTTATTCAAGTAAATAAGCATTTTACGTCATTATCACTATAGATTCCCAATGTTACAAAAGGCTCCCATGTCCAAACACTACAGTGTTTTGCATCTTTTGAGACCCTTTATTCACTATATTGCGCCCCCGCTTCATATGTAATATCAAAAAATCCAATTTACAGGAGAAGTAAATTTGTAAATCGCTTTGAAATGGAACACCTGTCATTTCTGCGGAAACTACGTGAATGGGATTTCACTTGGCATATTATTTACTGCGTTAAACCGAAAACTGACAATATTCGAGTTGTGTGACAATATACTGAGGCGAGGGTGTGATATGTAAATTACTTGTCATTAGTTTCTCTACTTTTGCTATTTACGTTGTAATTGACACGTTTGGGAAAAGCAGCTGTTTCATTTTGTTTGTAATGTGAGCATTTAATCGTTGACATGTTGACATTAGATTATTGCGCACATTATCGATAAGGGCATACATGTATTCCAAAATTGAATCTCTCCTTGTACTGTGTTACACTTGAGATTTGAAATTCATCTCCTTGAATTGAAACCTTTAGTATCAAAAAATACATGTAAATGTACATTATTTCGTCCAACATGGTCTGTGAACCAAGTCTAACAGCTAATGCAAGTGGATGCAAAGGATGCAAGTGCAACAGTCAAGTTATGTTTACGTGTATGTTACACTTGGACCAGATTATGCTGCGTGAATTACCCTTTTTGTATTTTTTTGTCAATTATATCATTATGAATTTCAAGTCATCAAATCTTGGTGCCCGAACTATTGTCAACTTGTACTCCTGGGCTCATTGCAAGCAGGGCATGCTCTACAACGTACAAGAACAGTTCAGTGAATAGTAAGAAATTTGCATGTACTCTGGTGCAAAATGTCGTCTCTTCAACACGAATTTTAGCCGATCTTTTGCCTAGATTACGCACTTAAATGTACTTAGCAATGATAATAGACATTGCCAAAGTTTGAAGATAGCAATGTGGGAGGCACTAGTTATTTTTACAAGGTGGCAACAATGGCTATTGTCAAAGGCAGTGTCCATGGCAATGCTTAGCTAAAAACTGATGCCAACTGATTGCGAGCATAAAAATGGATGAAAATATATTTCGTTACCTGTTCAACGATGGAAGCCAGTCGTCCAAGGGCCAGTCCGCAAGAGTCGGCCCTGGTGACCACCGAGCTGCCCATCTTGACGATGATCCTCCGGGACTGCTTGAGCTCCTCTCGGAGGGCGAAGGCCATCTTCTTGCCGCCGGACAGCTGGAACTGCCGGCCCTCCGTGGTGTTGAAGTAGCGGGCCAGGGCCGACTTTCTGTCCGAACCTCTTTGGGCGCTGACATGGCGGCGGAAGATGGTGATGGTCGAGGCGCCCCTGACGCATAGAAATTTGGGGAACTTGGACAGACTCATGTTTCAGATGGGATTGAGATGAAGAAAAATTTAAAATGGATGATTTCGCGATTCTTCGCTGTATAAATAAAAATAAATAAAGGGGAGGAGGGGGCCGAAAGTTATAAAATGACGGCGAAAAAAATCCAGGCAAATTTTGAAAATGCGAAAACCAGGGAGAAATCGGGCTGTGGGCGAGCAGGCATTCGTGGCTCGGGCTGGCAACCAAATTCAGGAGTTCCGGAGAAAAAAATGTTGCAGATCTGGGAGCAGGGATCAAAGACGACTGAAATTTGACATGGGCTACTCCGCGCTTTTAACGTCGACGTCAACGTGACCAGGGGTCACCGCGGCGTCTTATCTCCCCTAATTGTTCACGTGTCCACAATTATGGCGAGCACGTCCGCTCTGAAGCCAGCCTCCATTGGTCACATGGAGAATCTTGACAGATTTGGAAATGTTTTGCATCGGGGTGCTTATTGGGTTGAAAATCCTGGAATAATACCAATTTTGGTTTTGCCCTGTAAATCCAACTTGTCCAGCTTGGTCGCCAGAATTGAGGGGAAAAGAATGGAGACCTCTATGACTTTATACAGTTTTGGAAATGTTTTGCATCGGGGTGCTTATTGGGTTGAAAATCCTTTGATTTTACTAATTTTTTTTTCTGAAAATCCAACTTGCCAAAGTGTGGTCCCTTGAATTGATGGGAAAAGAATGGAGTCCTCTCTGACATTATACTTTTTTGGAAATGTTATGCATCGGGGTGCTTATTGGGTTGAAAATCCTGGAATAATACCAATTTTTGTTTGACCTGTAAATCCAACTTGTCCAGCTTGGTCGCCAGAATTGATGAGAAAAGAATGGGGACCTCATTGACTTAATACATTTTTGGAAATGTTTTACATCGGGGTGCGTATTGGGTTAGCTTAATGTCCAGCGTGGTCACTAGAATTGATGGAAAAAGGATGGAGACATCTTGAAATTACTTCTGGAAATGTTTTGCAACGGGGTGCCTATTGGGTTGAAAATCCTGGAATAATACCAATTTTTGTTTGTATTGAAAAATCCAACTTGTCCAGCTTGGTCACCAGAATTGAGGGGAAAGAATTGGGACCAGACTGGCTTTATACATTTTTGGAAATGTTTTGCATCGGGGTGCTTATTGGGTTGCAAATCCAATAATTATACTAATTTCCCCCCCTGAAAATCCAGCTTGTCCAGCGTGGTCACTAGAATTGATGGAAAAAGGATGGAGACATCTTGAAATTACTTCTGGAAATGTTTTGCATCTGGGTGCTTGTTGGGTTGAAAATCCTGGAATAATACCAATTTTTTGTTTGACCTGAAATTGCAGCTTGTCCAGCTTGGTCGCCACAATTGAGGGGAAAAGAATGGAGACCTCTCTGACATTATACGTTTTTGGAAATGTTTTGCATCGTGGTACTTATTGGGTTGAAAATCATATAATCACACTAATTTCCCCCCCTGAAAATCCAACTTGTCCAGCGTGGTCATTAGAATTGATGGAAAAAGGATGGAGACATCTTGAAATACTTCTGAAAATGTTTTGCAACTGGGTGCCTATTGGGTTGAAAATCCTGGAGTTTTTTTGTAAAACTAAGTCATTATGTGGCTGGGAAGAATTTTTAATACTCCGACGCAAGTCCAGGATTATTTTGAAATTGAAAGATCAGTAGATACCCTGAAATAATGCATTATTTGAAGTGAAGAGGATCTTCATCATAATGCACCGCAGGCTGCAATTATTATAGAGATGTATGGTGATTCCCAAATTAGGAGAACGATTATAGGTGCACTTGTTATTTTTTTTTTTCTGTAATGCAGTTGCGCATTCGTTCATGCTAATCTACAACCAGGGAATGGGCTTGAACTGTCATTATCAGGATGGAATTGCATTACATGGTCGTGCAGCTAGTGTGGCCCTGCCAAATATTAATGCAAACATGTCCTTTGTTAGGCTGACCCGGCCTGCTGAAGCTGGATGCAAACATGTCGTATGTTAATGCAATTCAACTAAAAGCACGTCAAAACACGTTCGTGTAAACAAAAATGTCGTTTTCAACCTGATTGTATTGTCAACGATGAAATAAGAGCTGACGTCGGTTGATGTATAGAGATTTGCGGACAAAATGAATTTCACTGCAGTTGTTTTTGGATGGTGAAGGACCAGGTGTTCGATACTGAATTAGTGACATTTACAATATTTTATTGCATGTTTGCTGATTCCTATTACAATTGCACTTGAGATTTCAGAATTACTTGTATGATGAATGTTGCATACAAAATTCCTGGGATACAATCAGAACTGTTATTAGATATGTGTATATTAACCTCTACCACATGACATTTGCATGCTGATTATGGTGTAACAACTAGAACTAGAAAAAATAAATATGTTGCAAAATAAAAATATAGTTGAAGCAGTGATACTACATGTACATGTATTTAATTCATTCAGTTTTCCGATAGTGTTATTTCTACATACAATTTGACGAATGGTAATGATATGACCTGAACATTGTTTCCCCAGAATGATGAATGTATGATGTATGATGTACTTGTATGATGAATGTTACATACAAAATTCCTGGGATGCAATCAGAACTGTTATTAGATATATGTAAGCTTATATTAACCTCTCAACCATATGACATTTGTATGCTGACTATGGTGTAACAACTAGAACTAGAAAAAATAAATGTTGCAAAATAAAAATATAGTTATATCAATGATACTACGTACATGTATTTATTTCATTCAGTTTTCAGATAATGTTATTTCCATCTACAATTTGACGTGTGGTAATGACATGACCTAAAAATTGTTTCCCCAGAATGAGTTTTTAAGTTTATATTTGAGGAGGATTCGAGCAGTTATTTCAAATGCATGACATGTAATTTGAAAGATACTGTATGTGGCCTAATCATATGCATTGCATCTCTATACACCTTTTCCTGAAACACTGAAACGTAGCCCGAACAGTAATTAGACAAAAATACATATAATGTACGTATTTCATACCCCTTGGTACTTTCAACTTTGCTATGTATTTTAAAGCGTAATTAAGCCCCGATTTAATTAGCCCAGCGAGGTGAGCAATCTGCGCGCAATTTGTCATGTAAACTAGAGGGAGCTTGGCGATAGAATTTACTGATGACTGTAATCAGCTAAGTGGAACAACCAGCGGGCCATAGAAACAGTCGAAAGATGTCGGTTTTCCATTGAAACTTTTGCAGTAAGGACCTTTACGCGTTCCTCGAGAGAATCAACAAAGGTTCGTGCTAATGGGTCCAGCATCCGCTAATGGAAATTTCCTGAATGGATCAAAAACCATCATCTGCACCAGCTTCGAATGGAGAATTCCATTCAATTTGCTGACCATGTCCATGCACTGTGACCATGCGATAACTGGAAATATTCCAGGGAATAATAGGCCCATGACTTGTCTTATTAGCAATCGCCACCTGCCTGCTTCAATGTAGGCCAAAATGGGAAAATCGAAATGATGCCAATTGGATCGATTTCCAAAGATTTGTGCTACTATAGCCACCCTTGAATGAAATGTTTTAGATGAATACAACAGATTGGAAGTCATTCAAGGCTTTGGGGAGTTTTTTTTTTTTTTGGTTTTCTAAACATGTACACACTGCACATTGTATACATATTTGATGTTCGATGTCGTATAAGTGTGTGATATATGGATATGTTGTATAACTTTGTAATGTACATGTAGTTTTATTGAAAAGTAATTTGTCCATTTTCCAAACATCTTGCACGTCATATCATAACATCTTTCGTTTTGGAATGCTAGAAAAAGAAGTTTTATCTAAATATAGATGAAGAATTATCGAAGGAACTACTTTCACGTATAATTCGAAACGCCGTGACATATATTTGTGCTCTAAATTTCTCTAATGTGACAGCGCGAGTCGTGCGTTATCAAATAACATTCAAGATTTTCCTTCGTTTATCAAAAATATAATTTCTATTTTCGAAAATCAGTGATAACGTCATTGCCAACTTGAAGCCCACAATGGATGTCATGCAAGTAAATTTTTAATGTAACCGTATTGTTTTCTTTTCCGATAATTTAGAGTTAAACGAGGAAGGAGATGACAACTCTTTGTTTTCTTTTGCTGAACTCAACCTGAACTTTAAACATTTTAATTATTTATATCCATCCCAAGTTGGCAGAATGTGAAGATATATTCTTTTACATTCAGAGGGCGTTTATTTTGCCTTACCAGGATTGTGTCTTTAAGGCTTCATCAACCAACCAAACGAGTGAAACAACCATGAACATCCATTATGCAAATACAAATTTCCCAACACGTTATGCTGGAAGCATAAAACTCTTTACAAAGCGTTGTAATCATAAGAAGAAGCTAAATTTGCATTATTTAGCGGATGCTGATGTGTAATCATCGTTCGTTATTTTCTTCATTTTCCCCTTCATTTTTTCATGCCCTAGGAGCAAACACTTGTATCAAAACTATCATCCATTTGATATAGTGCTGTTCACATTGACTATGAATAAACTTTGTTGTAAAAAATGCGCGCCCGCTTCTGTAATGAGACTAAAATCTTGAATTTGCAATTTTGCCATAGACCACCATAGCTTCAGAAGTGACACCTGCCAAACCTGCAAAAACCGATGAGTTTCCAACATTTTTTTAATATTGTAGGGATAGACATGTAAATATGCACGCATACATGTGAATTTCATGCCTGAATCGGAAACTGGTCAATTTTGATCAGCGATTTACGATCCACGAATGTACTGTACATTAGGATTACAGCTTGGTTTCCATATACACTGGACCCAGAACAGACTCCACAATGTTACTACGTTTCAACTTTCCTAACCATACCAAGTGACTGACCATTATGCCAGAAATGATACTGTACATATGCAGAAGATGCTGTGGAACACATTTTAGAAATAAAAAGTTTTTTTTTATTTTGTGATCGGCGTTCCACGGAATTGATTGTAGTCTCTTCAACTTTGTGTTAACCAATATGTTAACCAATGTGCTTGCCATTTACATTAAAATGCATTATTGATTTTAGCTTGTCCGAAAACTTTGGATTTCGGAGAATTCAACTGCTCGCTTAGGCATCTTGCCATAACGTTGGCAAGTAATACATCGTAGTCTTACATGGTTTAGGAGAGCAATCGTCTTACAATTGAACAAATTCTGTCTCTACACGATCTACTACTGTGTATTATAATGCAGTTTCGAAGAAGCATACATATTGTTGATTTGTGCAGTGATGGAAAGTGAGAGCTAGCCATCGCTGCACAAATCTTGAGTATGGGGAATCTTGAGTGAGTCGACTTTTGATGGACGTCGTTTATGGAGAGCCTGTTCCCCCCAGCAAAACGAGATTTATGGGCCATTTGGCGCTATTTTTAGCTTTCGGAACGGGTACAGCACACGGGAGAAATCCAGCCTAAACCGACCCCAGAAAATAAGGATGCAAGGCGAGATGCGCGACATCTGGGAATTCCACTATTTCATCCGAATTGGCATCCCATTTCAGCGACCTCTTCTTCTTTCTGCAGCCATTAGGTGTTCAATTTCTTACCGGTCCAAACCAGAACTTCATTGCCACCAACTTGTTTTCGCGTCAAAATAACGCAGACAACAATGCGACAATAGTGTGACCACCTTGACAAAATATGCGGTGCGGGTGTTGAGCATGCCCTGCGGTTTGGTTTTCAATAAACCAGCACTCGTAGGGCCGTAAGTGCCCTGGAATGTCGGACAACAGTCACAGATATACCGGTGCCATCACTGCAAAAAATGACGATGTTGGTAAACAAATTAAAGCAATGACTTTGCTTATCTACTTGAGGTCATGCTAAGGTGTACATTGTACATCATTGATGTTCAAAAATCTTTTCGGATATGGAGGGGAAGGGTCACGTGGGTAAATTGCGCGAATTGGGAGGCAGGATCTATGCGAGATAGCTGTCGGATGTACGTTTCCATAGGCGATTTTCTTCTGTTATGATTGTGGTTTGTTTACTAGCAAGTTGAATGGAATAGTTCGATAAGTCGAAGAAATGACCTTATTAGACTCGGTGCAGCACTTGAAAACGGTACAAAGTACGACCTACGTCAATTATCGTTTCCATGGCATGTTGGTCAGTTCAAGTTCGCGCATCGCAGTTTCTGAAGGTAATCAACCACATATCTCCATCCGAGCAATAAATGTTGTTAGCTCTTATGACATTGGCAAAATCATAACATGCGCTTTCTTATTTTGTCAAGAATCAATTACTGCCTGGCACGTGTTTCGAAACGTTGTCCAGAAAAGCGCAAAATATTGCAAAAATAATAACTCGAAATAAGCTAAGTTCACGTGTCCATTTAGCGTTTTCGTTTTGTTTTCATGGTTCGTGTTTTGGGTTCATAAACTTGTTTACATATACACTTGTATGGAAGTTCCACAAGGCTGGAGAACTTTGGGAAATTCAGCTAGGGGATTTGTAACTGATTAGGAAAGTTGGAAAAGGCAGGACAGTTTTAAAAATGGTTCAACACGTATAGGGATTTGCTGACTTTTTAATTATAATTTCACACCAGAAGGTGCATGTACGGTCACAATATATGGCAGATACTGCCTTCCAATTGATACTTCGATATTGTATGAACCCCCTTTATTATGCACAACCTCGATGACATTGTATTATAACTAACAATTATATTAAACTGGAAATTCTGAAGATTTTGTCATAAATACTGTGACACCCCTGTAAAGTTCCATTTGAAATACATTTTTATTTAAATAAAGAAAAAAATGATTTGTTTCATGTGCAACTCAGCGCATTAGGAAATTAATTATGCTGATTATGCATATAGTCCCTAGCATTTGAAGGTACAAAATTGATTGATGTTATGTGTGTGAACAAGACGGGCAATATTTAATTTGTGTCCATGGTAGCGCCCAAATAAACTTGCTCAAAAAATAGGGTTCGAGAGGAAAAGAAAAGCACTTGTTTATTAACAAAGAAAGAACTACAGTTTACTTGCTGCGAATTTATTGAATTGCGGACATGTTGATCATGCAATCATGATCATCCATTTTATATTCGACCCTGATTAGAAGCGAGGAGTTGATTTTCTAAATAACCACAATACATATTTCCATACTCAAATTATTTTAAAAAACAGCTATCTATGGGGGAAGAAGCCGGCTAATATACCGTAAAAAATTCGCCACTTTAAATAAATTTATCTCAATTTACCACGGATGTAAACTAATGATCGAATCCCCTCGTACGTCACACGTCCCACCAGCAAATATGCAAAATCGATCATGGTTCCTAACTTGATATGTAGTTGGTCGCTTTTATTATAACATTTTTCTGCAATGTTTTAACGGCACAAAAATAAGGCGAAGAAAACACTCTCTACTCTTGTTTGGTAATTTAATGTGGGACTTTCCATCGCCTTTGGCACTCTTTTTGACAACAATATTTCTAATTATGTAGCTTAATTTACGCAACAGTCGATATGATCCTGCATCGATGGAAACTAAATCTAACAAATATTTTATGAAAGAATTATTAAAGTACATTTTGCCATGTTCGCCACTCGCGTCAATTGATTTTCTTAAATTATAGCTGCCACGATGGTGTTATATTTTTTGGCACGGAATTCGATAAACTTTGCCTTTTCCGAACTCCATGAAATCTAAGGAGAGATAGGATTCTGTGGGACAACTCAAGTTTTCCGGACATAAACAGTTGGTGTTGACCATGAAATCATCCTCTGTTATGGTAACTGTTTTGCAGGCATCTGCAGAACGATGACAGCTAGGAATCTGAAAATGAAAGTGAACAATGTATAGTGGAAGAGATCTTTTCTTTGCAGAAATGAACGCAAATTATGTCCATAGATTTAGGTAGATTTTCCAAAAAAATTGAATGGTACGTGGGTTTTCACTGTACGCTTGTTTAGCGATTTTTGCTGACTTGATCAATGCGATGCAAATTATATTCAGTATACATCTACTGTACTTGCTTCGCTTTTACTGCAGTTCGCTACTAAAACAAAAGCGAGCCAGGGGATAATTTTAGGAAACCAACGTCAAGACAACAAAACAGATTCACATTGCTCTTATTTTTGTTTCTGCGGCATTCATTCGTTGCTTTTCATTATTAAAAAACTTAATGAAAATTATCTGTCATGTATTCATGCATGGAATGAAGAAAAGTGGAATGTACATTATTCATATTTGCATCACAGTGAATTTAACTTGACAGTAATTTACCCAAGCAATGTCTAAGGAGTTGCGACTGAAAAAAAGCCTATTGTACAATAAATAATAGCCGAAGCGTTTACATGCATGGTTTACTTGAATTTTTGAATAACGTGATGGGTGCATGAAAATGTTGAAGGTCATAAGGTTTAAGTGTTGAAAGCTAACCTGTAACGCAACAATAATTTCGAATTTTCTTACCGGCACGCAGGAATACTTCATTTCACTATAATCCATGACTTCGTTATGTTCCCCGGAAGAGTACTTTTTAGGACTGTACATGTGAAACTCTGCACATTTGCAAAAAATGTTATCGACTGTCGCCAGCTTATCCTCTGTTAACTTGGAATAAGTGACGTAACTGGAGAAGGCAACGTCATCCGGAGAGCATGTGGGTAACTGCGGTGCATGCTTGCAAAACTGAAAAAATGACAAATGTAGCCATTATTTATTTACATCGATTTATTTCTCATTTTTGTCCCATTATTCTGGTTGTGGCATTATTTTTAGCGATCATTTATCAATTTGATAAGTTATTCTTTCTGGCTTCCATAATGACATTTGTAAAAACTAGAGCTTGACTGTTATGTCATTACCCCATATGACATGGAAATTTAATATTACCTTGTACTGTGATGATCCCTGCGTGATGGAACGCCCATCTAAGGGATCCCAAAAGCTGGGACACATGGAAATCCCTGGACATCGACATAGCGGTTTAACGTTAACTCCCTTGACGTTAACTTCCAAATAGTTACACACGCTATCAGGTTGACATTCGGACAGACGGTGATATTCTTGATGGTGCTGAAATTAAATGTGCGCTTTAGTATGATTCCCTCAATGCAAAAGTGTGAAACAAACGATGACACCGTATGCGTCTGATTGCACAGTTCATGAACTAAATTTGTGTATGGCCCCTTATGGCCCATTGAAAGTGCGTTGTGACTTTGGGGACACCCTGCATAAAATTTCCAGAAACAATTTCTCCTTTCCTAATCAACATATAAAAATATTTTTTTTTGTTAACATGAACAGGGACTTGCGTTTTTTGGATGTGCTCTTGACAACTTGTGGAAATGGATATGATATTAATAAAAACGATAATTCTATGTTTGACTTGTTATTTTGCTTTATGAGCGATAGATGGCAGCACCTGCCGTTTGAATGGGATTATAAGAGATTTACTGTCGTTGGAAAAATAAAGAATATCTGGAAAAATTCTAAAAACGAACTGTCTTTCCATTTTATATAGCGCAGGAACTTACTATCAATATAAACTTTGAATTAAAACATTTAGTTTCATTTGAAATTATCATATCTGTCCGAAATTATCAAAATTCAATTGCAGAAAATCACTTTCAATGGGTCTTAACTTGAAGTGTGAAAGAGTGCACCCCAAATATAAGTAAGACTATGCAGTTGAGCATCTGCCAAGTACCACATTTTACACGCAAATACTGTCAATCTTGCTGTTTACAGGTCATCGTTTGTTTCATTGGTATGCACACTTTTGCAATTGGGACCAAAAGTGCCCTTTGTATGCCATAGCCTAGGGTTTCGTGTGTCCTTTGTGGTACTTTTTGTGACTCCTTTCAAGTAATGCAATTACTACTGAACAATTACACCCACGATATTGACGATAATCCGTTTCGTTGCTCCCTATTCCATCTATTATGACACACCCAGTGTTGAGTATTGACAATTACAGTACGCGTTTACTGTACATGTACAGAATAGTATTCACTGCATTAATAAATGTATCGTAGAAACATGTTATTGTGGTTCAGAGAATAAATTGTAAAGCGAAGAATACAATCGTTTAGCAATAACAAACTGATACAAATTATCGAGTTATCACTTTTTAAAAAAAAGTGGGAAATTATCAGGCTTATATTACACTGTATACGAGGAAGTGAAACCAGTAATTTGAATTATGTAATGGTGACGAACAAGGACGTTTTGAGCAATTGTTTTGTATGATAATCGTGCGCACAGCTTTTCCATTAGAAACATTGGCTTTGATAATAAAATACAGGACGTTTCAGAAAGAATCATCCGATTTAGTTTCTGTGTTCATTAGTTTTCATAATATTAACATTGTAAATCAGATCATTGTTTCAGAAACACCCAGTATATACATAAGCATAGTCCAGTATGATGTATATACACATATAACAGGGTGTTTCTAAAAGAATCCACTGATTTTAAATGCTTATATTATGAAAATTAATGAACACACACTAAATCGGATGATTATTTTTGAAACACCCTGTACTTATCATGTATCTTAGTATTTTGGCCTCCAGTAAACTTTATGTACATGTATTTGCACTTTCCATAGAATGAATTTCTATAAGCTTATAAGCTTACATGTATACACACAATCATGATGTCTCTGTATTAAAATCACAAAATATTATATTTGCAACAATTTTATTGTATGGACATGTTCGTTGGGATGTCCATCTCAGTGGATCCATCATGTCAGTCTCAGCTATATTGTTAACATTTTGGTACTTATATTGTACATATTTATTGTACTAACTTATTACTTAGTACTCATTGTTTGATACTAATTCATTATATGTACACCTATTTACTTTCACCCATACTCCGGTCGATAGAGTGAAACCTGTCTACAACGACCGTATGGGACTGAGGCAAATTTATCACTATGCCATTGGTGTCATTTGGTGATTGTCGGTGGCAATTGCATTAGGTGTACAATTCCCAAAAATGTGCCACTAACTAATGAGGCTATATATGCAAAGGGCACTTTTGACTCCAATTGAAATAGCCCTTTGGCCCCAATTCAAAACTTGTGCAGGTTCGTGTAATGAATTAGAGCCTGCAAGCTAAATTCGCATTCGATGCACGCTTGGTGATTTATTTACGTGTAAAATTTGATACTTATCCTGGAAGATGCTATAGCAGAACTAAAGCAGTTATTGAAATTTAACTGGAAATAGTCCTATTTCTGTCGTGATACATACAGGTCTGGGATCTAATTACCTTTATAAGAAAGACAGTAAACACCGACACAGACTCGAAAAGGATGTTTTGATTTCAGCATATGGAAGGTATTAACAATTTATAGCACTTCGTTATTAATTATTAATAACCACCATTTGTGCTGAAATGAAAACATCTTATGTCCAGTCTCTCTCGATGTTTGCTGTCTTGCTGGGTAATTAGATCTTGCAACGAATCCACCAAAACACACAAAAAATACATGGATTTATTTTTTGCTGTGTAAACGGATATCCAGCCCTCTTCATAACTGGATATTCCCAGTACTGGTTAGAGCATTTAACTTTCCATATATGTTAAGACTTGTAAACATTTTAAAACTCAATTATATTTATACTTGTTCGAAACTTAAATATGTTGTTACAAAGGTGTATACTTTAGGTGTATTTAGAATATTGTCATTGATGACGTTTGAAATAAATAATAATAATATTACTAATATGACCCAGTTGATCCCATTTACGAATGTGTATGCAAGCAGTTGACTCGGATTTACTACAGAGTATTCCCTACACTAAGCATTCGCCAAATATTTATATTTCCACCCCAATTTTGTCACAGCCGGTGTTTTTTTTTCAACGTAATTCTTTCCATCGTCTCTCAATCGGAAGGAAATTTACGAATTTCAACGAAGGCAGAGCAATTTTCGGGAGACGTATTTATTCAGGCCAAGTGGTTTCCACGAACGATTTCTTAGTCTCGAGACGGTATCAAGACTCATTAAATTCTGATCATGTTGAACCAACATTACCGTTTGAAAACGCGGCATTGTTCACGGAAGCAGATGCAGTTTCTTCTAAAACAATTTAGTTGAGTAAACTTGTAGGGATTGCTGCCTGGTGTCTTTTCTTAAAAACCTGTGTATTTACGAATGGAAAATGGGTGTTTACCATGCAGCACACGCACGCTTTTGATTAAATCCAGCTTCGATATACATGTGTGTTAGGACATGGTAACATGATCCAGGAATTGCTTCCAAGGTTGAAAGTTATTGAACATTTTTGAGGAATCACTTATGCAATACTTGGATTTTAATGGATTTTATGTCTCGAGTACTATTAAAGTTTCATATCCAACGTGAATAATCTTGGTTTTCTTGGAGTGGAAGTGGGGTATTAAAGGAAATTATTGAATTTATCGAACCATAATGGATCTGAAGTGCATTTTCCTCAACATGTTTGTCATAAATATTCATGGTGGATCTCTCGGAGAATTTCATAAATATCATTAACGACATTTCTTGGAGTAACTGCAAGCTCGAATAACAATTGGTGGGGCCAGATACGTGTCCATTTTGCGGGCCGGTGGGTTTGGGGGGGTAATGAAAGTGTTGTTAAAAGATTAATGGCAATCTTTGCTGTCATCCGATATTGGCAGCAGCAAGTCCAACGCCAGCATTTTTCTATTAATAACTGGCGTAAAAATCGGCCATTCTCATTAGATAGCTGTTGGTGAGCATGATGCATGTTTTATTAATTATCCAACTTCTGAAAGTCCGGCAAGAGGCTTTGGAGCGAAAAAGCCTAGCTATCAGATTCTCATTGATCTTGCCAATCTAGCATTAAAAGAGTTATTATTTTTCTGCCTCGTGAGTTCAAATGAAGCGTGCAATTCGATAGGCTTCATGTTGGAAGCAAGGTGGAAGCAGTGGTAAACAGGTCCCCAACATTGCTTTAGAACACAATATTTTAACAAAATCTCTAAAAATATACATGATCCCCTTTGGGTATATGACATGCTATACATCGAAATGATTCGGCTATTTCCTATCATTTTCCTAATCAATTATTTCTGGTATGATGTTTTCATTAAGGTATCCAATTTAAAGCTAACGATTATGCCGTGATACAGGTTAGACCCTACGCTCCCAATGTGCATAGTGATAGAATACATGTATCCATATTGTGATCCTATTTGTCTGCTCTACGAGAATGACATCATTATTGCTATCGCAATTTAATCTTCCCATTTTTGTGTTTCTGGTACATGTCTATTTTGCCATATGCTGCTGCCTGCGTTACCATAGACACATGCAATTAGAAAGTATGTTTCTCCTAACGACTCGTAGGCTGGCACTAATATACTACTAATAATAAACTACGGATTACAGTTTAACATTGTACCATTGTCAAAAGTTCCTGCTCCTCCAAGTGTGCAAATAATCCTTATATTTCTACCTAAATTGTCATATAATGACATAACCTTGTAGAACATTGTGTAATTTCATGTTTTTTTTTGCTTTTTACTTTTTCTGTGCATTTTTGTCTGGTGTTTTTATTTTGTGCCTGACTTTACCTAGCCTAAGTTAACTTGTACTAATCTGAAAATGTGATGCAATTCATTGAGCCGCATTTATCCATGGGCAATCATCCATCCAATTAGAAAACTTGAAAGTGTCAAGATTTTTATTTAGTCTGGAAATATCAGGGATATTCGAATAATGTCTGGAAATGTTGCGTGATACAAAAATTCTTATTGATAAGAAGTGTCTCAGGGGCAATACACACTACATGTAGTGGTTCCTCAACATGGGTACATCTTCGTGGTAGAAGGGGTATTTCATTGCTAAAATCGTTCTATCTCTCAAACACAAAGATTTATTATATGGTCATATGATTTATTACCAACCATATGTTGTTAAGTTGTCGATATATTGTCTATGGATTCCTTTCATTTTTTTTCTAAACAAAATTACAATTGGTGTATTTGTTGCATTTTTAAAGGAATTGTAAAGTCATCCCATCATTTCCCTATTCATAGACATGTTTTTAGGAAAATAAATTCATTATTAATGGAACATATGTGGCGTTTTTTCAAAAAGTTTCAGCTATGGTGTTTTCTTGACTAATAATATTTCAAGCACTTAATAGATATGGAGCTAAATTCCATAATCTTTGATCCCGTTTCCAAACAAATTTCCTGTGGCTATTAATATTTCTTAAAATTTCATAATAAATTTTCATTACATTGGTGATCCATTACTAAAAAAAAGGTAATCCCAGGTCCCTAAATAGTCCCATCAATATTAAGAAGTTTAGAAAATTCAGGATTAAAAATATCCTGAATGACCGCGAGCCTACGAGCTGTAACTCACTTCTTCATATAGTGTTTAAGGACTAGTAAGATCTAATCCTTTTTGCAGCCAAAGTAATGCCTAAGCCATGGGTTTAATCCGCGGGAATCATTTCTTGCCATGGGGTCGACAAATTTCTCTAATGGAAAGCAATCGATGGGCTCTCATCGTCCGTTATACATAACTAAGACGCATCAAAGTATTAGAAATATTTTATCGGTACAGTAATGCAAGTATTATGAGTGAACCTATGAGCAATTCATGATGTTATCAACTTAATTGTGTGTTTTTCGGCGCATGCTTCAAATCCTACGCAATAAAAAGTGAAATGTAGCAGAAGCTTTACTGGTGAAATGGTGTGAATTTTAAACATTTTCCAGATGGTGCTGAATGCCAAAAGAATCCTAACACAAAGAATGAAGCTTGCATAATGATCATCAGTTTCATTAATTATGAGGTATAATGCTTTTGCGGTGGATGGTTGAATATCCTGAATTAAGCGAACATTGTTTGCAACAGTTGTGTGTGTTATACAAAAATCCATGGACACATTGCATTCCTCACATCGTTATTATCTCAGTTTATCAAATTGTCAATTATCATTATAATCAGTTATCAAAGTAAGCTATAATATATAGTTGCTACTGTGATGCGGAAAGCGTGTTAAGGTTGTCTGCATCAATTTAAAAAATCACACGTTTATCTTAAGTAGTGTGTTTGATAAATATTATATAAATTAATAACCCGTGAACTAGAGAGGTCGGTGCATTCCGAAATGAGGGAGCAGAAGGACGATAAGCATACATGTATTTCGGGACAAATGTTTACCTAGCACTTTTAATCGTGTCACACATTAACATAATTATGGACGTTGAAAGAGAAAGAAAATCTGTAGGTGGATTACATTTGGATTCTACTACAATAATCCATGGTGTAATCTAGTAATAGAAATCCCACGATGTTGCCACGACGAGCCCCAAACAGCAAATAAAATAAGCCTAAAATAACTTTGAAGAGTCCTATAAATACTTCTTTATGAAGGATTGCTAGATTTTTAGAAATGTCAGAAACGCGTGAGCTATACCTGGATCGATAGCTAAAGGTATAAAACGAGGAAATTAAATTAGAAATCGAATTTTCAAAATGCGCTTATCCGTTGGGGTGTGATTGACATGTTTTAAATACACGATGTTATCACTGTTCTTTGGTGTCTGTCATACCGATTATTTATTGGTTATATGGTTATTTTTTTCCATTACATGGGACACTTTTTGTTCATATCGATGGCATGAACAAAAAGTTGTCAAAAGATTGCACTATATGAAGCCACATCGAAACTGAAATGCACTGCCTATACAGTATAACATGGAAATGAAGCTGAGGATCGACATTTACAATTGAGTGAAGCAAATCAGAGTACGTTTACTTACATCAAGTCAGTGTGTAAGGAAAATAGGTATGTACATACATACCTTATACTTGCTATGGGTAAACGTCACTATTGTATTATAACCTGGGTAAATCTAAATCCACCCCCACTACATGGCATCTTGGATGCTGACTGTGGGGTATTAAAATGGAATTGAAATTGAACTAATCTCAATGTAAACTTAGTCAATTTCTCGTTTTTTGATAAGTTTTAATTTTCTTGCAAAGCTTCAACCATGTGCTTTACAGTGGGTTTTTTACGATGGTGGTCTGAAATTGAGGTTTTAATTCAAAGTTTCATTCATGTATTTCGTTAAATTTGTGTTTGTGAAATGGTTATAATCGACTTATACGGCGAAAATCTTGTTAGGTTTTCAGGGGGTGTATATTAATGGCGGATTATTTCAAGCAACATTCATTGAGAACATATTTTGGTACTATTTACCCCTCGGCCAGTATGGAGCCTTACAAGTTGGGTCCATATTGACCACCCATAACAAAATACCCAGGCATCAACTATCATTTCTTGACTGGAAAAGATTTTAAAATAAGAATTGGTCTTTTACACATTGATTTAAAACTCGGAATTTTGTAGCACACGGGGCAAAATCTCGAGTGGAAATTCTTTAACTAGTAAGGATTTTAAGATAAGGTAATTATTTTTGCCATTTTAAAAATTTGATATCCATGTCTCTTTAGGACGTTGATTGAAACCTGTAGCATAAAATCGTTTGTCATTTTTGTCGCGTTTTTCATTTCTCCATTTTTGCAATTGTTACTTTTGCCATTTCACGACGTTTCTTATTTTTTTTATGTGTAGTTAAAATTCATGTATTTCGAATCTGCCATGTTTTGTCCACTGAAAATGTTTGGAAAGTTTCTACATGTAGGCGATAACAACATACGAGCGCAACTGGTTTCGTAGCAATTTGAGTTCTGAGACTCAGTGACTGATTTGCCACTTGTACATGTAAATAATCCATTTCAACAGTGAACAAATCAAAAAATAAGTTGTTTTTTTAATTTGCTAGACGGACAGTAGGAGTAAAATGAAAAAAAGTTTGATGTCAAATTGTAACAATTAAATTGCCATTCCTACCTTTTCCACGACGTCGTTCGTTTGCAGACCATGTTGCCTCGTATACACACCGGCTGCACAATTTGCACTTATTGCCAATAGTGCAAGAATGCGAAGAAGGCCCGATAATCTGGACATTGTAGCTCGTAACGTGTTTCTCAAACAATTGGTTCTTCGAAATGAAGTTGTTCAAATTTTGAGGGAAGTCGTTTTGCTTACTTTCTAGCGCACTTATTCGCACAATTCGAGCCCGCTCACGAAATCTGCAATTAAAAAAAAAATTACTCAGGATTTGTGACATAACATCTCAAATTATTCTTGGGAAATTTGTACCCCAGAATGCCTACCTTTTGGTAGTCGTCTTCGAGCAAAGTTTGGCAGAAATTGGTTCAGTCAGATTTTCTGTCTTCGGGCTGGCTCTGGATTGGCCTGCTGAGCGAGTACTCGCATCCGAATGATAACGAAAGTGATGGAAGGCCCTTTATACCGTACATATCGAACGGATCTCCCACGCTCACTCCACCTATGACCATCCCCATTCACCTTTTCTCCACTTTGCGCATGCGCACACATTTACGAGCTGGGGTAGAAACCAAGCGCTCCTCAAGCAGAAAAAGTTGCCACAAATTAACAATAGAAGTTCAATCGATACTTGTTTGGATTCGCTTCGTTTGATTTATGGCTGGGAAATAATGGGTGGATCGTGTTTATCGAAGAAAGGGGCTTAATTTCACGTTATTCGAAATCTTACCTTTGACTCCTTCCCTCTCACCTTCTTGCGTCTTCCGATTTTTATTCCATTTTTATTTTTGCTCGATGAAAAAATAACAATAGGAAATTTTACATTTTTTGATGGGTTTGAAAGAAAGTTTGGTACTTGCTTACGTGTGTATTTTTTTTTTTTTTTTTTATTTTTTTTTTTTATGCATCAACGAACGTTTTCATGTCCAAATCGATAGTTAAAAAACAGAAAATACGTCGGCACCTCAAAAAAGCCGCCGGACATTTATTGTTGACGTCACGCTTTCGGGTCAGCTGATGATTAACGCATAATCGACTGTAAGTCTATACTAGAGCCACGAAGAGATGGAACTGGGCTGAAAGCGCCGACCAATAGAATCCCATCGTCAGTTTGCGATTGACTATAAGTCCAGTATTTCGCATACAGCGCCACTGGTGAGAGGAAGGAGCTCAACAAAAAAAATACATTTAAGGCGCTTCAGCTCGAGGCGTCAGCCATTTTCCTTTGAACAACTAAAAACCAGGAATCCCTAATCGATAAGCGACA
>JAQFYZ010000839.1:0-32107 GCA_034695085.1 Cylindroiulus punctatus
GAGAAAGCTATCAATAAGCGGAATCCCTCTGACTGGCTGTCAGAATTTGTCATTTCTCGTTGAGCCGACTATAGCTTTAACCTGCCTCGTACCTGTAGTGTTTTTGTCACGTGCTCTTTTTGAGTGTTGCGATTCAGGAATGCTATTGCATAAGAGTAGTCGTCAGCCTCACTTACTGGTGTCACTGGACGGGTCCAGACTTCGATATTGTTTTCCTGAATAATTTAAAATCAAGGCAATGGGTTTGAGAAAGCTAATTTTAGATGTCCCTAATACAGACCCATATCCACGAATACCTTGAATAATCTTCTTCCTTGTATGCCCAGTGGATCTTGGTCGATGGCAATCATGCTTTTATTCTGAAGAAGTGTTTTGAATTCTGGCTTGATAGTGCGCAGATCGGTTGAAATTAGCAATGGTGCAGCCAAAATGGACCAAATGGCCAACTGGACCTCGCTTTCATCAAAAGAGAGGCCATAGTCGCCAACGATTATCTATCCGTAATAATAACACACCGGCAAATTAAGAAACTATCGAAACGATTATCAAGGTGCCAGTACTGAAGATGGTGAAATATTGTCCAAATTCACCATGTCAGGATCATTCCAGTGGCCAGGTCCTGCATGAGCTATCAACTCGTCTTGGTTATCACCAAAATAATCGATGATCGACAAGACACTATCCCAAGAGTCATCGATGTCGTTCCAATTTCTCCAAAGATTGCACGACTTTGCAATGGCCGTGTAATCTGGCTGCGTGCAAACGAAGAAAATTGGTATTAGGTATTATAGCTACATGTACATGTATAATGATCAAGAAAAATGTTTCGGATATCCTGCAGATTATGCCCTGCTCCGAATGTTCACAAAGCATTTACACAGTTTATCAATCCAACGACTATACGCAATTTTTTTTATTTAGCTGCCCAACCGCCAGGCAATCACTTCCAGCCTATGAGCCGTTAGGAGAAGCCCACTTTCGTATTTATACTACTCACGTCTAAATCGCTACCAGTCCAGTATGCTGGCCAGCTGCAAGAATACACTATTGGACGCCCAGTTGCATTCAAATACTCCCCCATTTGTGGGTATCCTGGAGGGAAACAAATGTAATGATTGATTACAGTTTTATTCTGGCAAGATGAACGGAAACACTTCTGCATTCTAATCGCATTGTATTACATTTGTCGTAGTTTGTGGTGGACCTACCAATTTCCATGTCGTAAATATCGGCATAGCATCCGTCCAGTTTCAGGTAGTCCACTGTCCAATTAGCGAAAGTTTCGGCGTCAAGCTCCAGGTGTCCCAGAACACCCGGATAGCCACCGCAGGTGAAATTACCATAATCTTCGTAAATTCCGAATTTCAGGCCTTGCGCATGAATCTGTGGAAGAATTCCCAAAAGGATTAATCGTGTCTTTCACGGTCCTTTGAATTTGTCTGTGTTGCTCCATTTTGGCATGTTTGGATTTTGAGCAACTATTAATATTCAGCCTATTTCTAGCTCACGCCATATATTTCATCTTGAATTTTCTTACGTAATCTGCTAAGGCCAAAATGCCACTTGGAAATCGAGTAGGATCAGGCTGTAGTTTGCCTTCAGCGTCTCTTTCATGCGCCAACCAGCAGTCGTCAATGTTGACATATTGGTAACCAGCGGCCAAGTAGCCATCTGTTTTCATGCGATCAGCCATGTCCATGTACAGCTGTTCACTACAAATTGTCAAGATTTGCATAAAACACTTGTGATGCACGCATAGCGTATGGACGTTTATGGCTACCTTATGCATTCTGTGGGGTCATCACCGCAATCCGTATCACAACGGAAGCGCTCCCAGCTCAGGAAGCCCATTGGTGGAGTCAGTGCTAAACCATTGTCAAGGGCTTTGCACAAATTCACGAGCAACAGCAGAGCTGTGATTGCCGTGAGGATTTTGAACGCCATTTTGGTGATCCTTTTGTGCAGCTGTCAAATTGAGACTATTTAGCCAACAAAGAGCTTTATGTAATCATCGAAATTTTACATAAAATTACTATTATTGAAGGGTGAAAATCTTACCGTTCTGGTGTCTGATCACGCAAGTTATATGGTGGACTTCTTTATATAGTGATTATACGGTGGAAATTATCCGTCGACTGTTAGCGTATCTGCGAAGTATAATCTACTGCAGTTTCAGTTTTGTGCTTTTATCAAAAGTGGGACTAGATACCTGGTACTAGAAACTTGACACTGCTCTTCAAATATATATTCAAAATGTCCTTAATGATTTGTTGATAACATGGTACCAAAGGTAACTTTCACCGTTACAATACATAGATTAGACCAGATACAATGCGCACATTGTTCCCAGACGGTAATAAGGCCTTTCCAAATTGAAAGTTACTTCCAAACGAATTCAACTTATCAGAAATCAGATGGCGACCGTATCCATATCGGCTTTTCAAATTCAATAATTTGAATAAAGATGTTGCAAAAAGGTGCGGTTAACTTTTGAATTTCCCGCTAAGCATGGCCACGTGACCATACAACGGCCGTTTGATGGCGCCCTCTACGGCAGAAAACCCTGAACTGAAAACGGCCTTGAGTAACCTCGTTTCCCGGCAAGTTGGATCATGTTTCGCTCATGTTCCTGCCGGGTTTGAAGTTTTCCTGGTAAAAAAGGGTTCAATTATTTCGTGATGTCGCAACGAAGGGTCTCGCTTGCACTGAAGGAAAACAAGGTTTTTGTTTTTTGTTCTGCTCCCTGAGATGTCGGTTCGTTTGAGCATGGTTTGAGTCACGACTCACGATGCAATAGGCCTACATAAAGCGGGATCAGCAGCATGATAAACCACACCGACAGTCATCTTCTTGCAAACTCTATCATCTCATAATGTCCGTGCATCTGGACGCATTTTGTGGGTCGACGTTTTGGGTGAGTAATGTGAAAAATGACATTCCATTTCGTGATAAAGCGTGACAAGTGTAGCCATTCCCTTTGTGACCCGTGAATATGCGGCTATAATATGCATTGCAATAAATTGAATAAATGGCTTCGTATGGCATTCACCACCAACGTAAACCATGTGGGTACATTCGATATATTGCGATGCACTAAATAGATCCACACATGTGACGTCAGTAAGATAAAATCAATAATTAAAAATCGACGGTTGCTAAGCAATCCAAAACTTTGTGAGCTCTATATGAGCATGATAGTTTTTTTTTTTTTTGGAATACATCCAATTAGGACAATCAACGTAAGAAGACAACAGTATAGGGACGTTCAAATATTGTCATTGCCTATTTTGCGATAATCTGATCTCGCCCTTCTCAGTGTCATTATATGTCATCAAATATTAGGTTAGAAAGGTAGTAACTAAGCGAATGGCCCTATGAAAAAGATGGCCATATAAGGCGCCATTTATTGCAAAACTGGGCCACAGATGATGGATCACCCATTGTGTTTTATTCTAATAAATAGTTATGGGAATTATTAGTATTATCGTGGGTACGATCAAGTATTATGTCATCACTTTGCAATTTGCTGACACTCCCCTCACGATCTTAAATGATAAATTTCAGTTTACAAAAGTAATAACTAAGAGATTGATGTAACGTTTTTCCAATATTTGGTCACAAATGCTCAGTCACCCAATGTTTTATAAAACAGAAGTGATGACATAATCATTACTTCCGCTCCCATAAATGATGAATAAATACTTGAACGTCAACAGATAACGCTAGCAAACTGCACTGTGCAGTTTTTTGTAGTGTCCAACAAATTTATTAAACATTCCTTAGAAGGATGTTGAATTGCCAAATGCCGTTTTGTGCTTGTATCTCAGCTGGCATTAACGTACATTTGAATGCAAATTAACTTTGGCAATTCCTATAATTAAAATACATATATAACCTTGTAAAATTTGCCAACTCATTCTTTTGATCTCTATTCAAATAATTTTTTTACTTAACCTTGCATAACTTTTCAGCATTGTTATGATATATCAATTTCTCCCATATCGAGTTTCACCTGCATGTCTATACATGTACCTTATAATGGCATTCAAGTCTTTCAATACATAGGTCATGCATGTCAAATACCTAATGAGTTTTTGAGTGAATGCATTACGAAACTACAAAATTATGCTAAGAATCTAAGATATCCCTAAGATAATTATGGGTGTGTTTGCTGACCTTAATAATCTGTTGTTTGCAGGATTATGAAGTCACTTGGAACACTACAAATCCAGATTTTACAGAGTGTTTTCAGAAAACTGTGCTTATATGGGTACCATGTGCCTTTCTTTGGATTTTTGCTCCATTTCTGGTGCATTTTGCACAAATGAGCAGGAACTGCAACATTCCTTACACAATATTGAATTTGACAAAGCTGGTAAGCACATATTGACTATGTATATAATTTGGCATTATCTTGAATCGCTGATAAAGATGATAATCTACAATTTCGACCTGTTTTATTTGATAGGGCCAAATTGTTTATTTGTTATTATTGGTATAGCAATTGTATTTGGTGAAAATATTATTATATTAGGGAGTTATTGCAGCGCAACAAAAAAATTTTAAACTAGAACGTTAACTTACATGTACATGTAAATGTTAGTATGTATAGTAGGCCTATTGTATATAATATAATGCCCCGATTAATTCAAAAACAATACTATTGTGCCATGCTGAATGTACATGTATATTGTCATCTCAGAGAGAGAATATACATGTACATGTACTTGGAAATTCAAATGGACCAATAGAATTCACACATAACAAGCTTGCCATTCATCGTGCACCGGGAATGTGGCTGAATAACCAAATCTATAAGTTGACTCTCTCTGATTGGCTGTTGTTTTGTATATTCTCCATTTGAGACGACCATAGTAGGGGTCAACTCATGTTACGAAAATGTTCGTTCGTAATGAACTATAAATCTATCAAAAGGCACGAAAGTTAAATTAAACTTTCGTTGTGCTGCGCTAACTCACATTTTAATACATATTTCGTATGTTTTTTCTAAAATGTACAAAATATTTGACAAATCAGTCATCGATTAATGGAACGTGCACCTTTTTTAAAAATAATTTTAAAGTTTGAAAACAATAAAGAATTGAAACTAGAGAAAAGTCATAGGATAAAGATAATGTAATTCCAATTGAGACCGATTTTCTTTACATGTAAGTGTTTTAGCATTAATTCACATATTTCATGTCATTTGTACTACAGGTGTCTGTGGCAATACTTGCCTTAATTATGCTCATAGATCTCTTGTATAATTTCTACAAGTATACACAAGGCGACTCTTTGCCTAAAGTCGCCTATTACGCACCATTTATTCAGTTTGTCACTTTTGTAAGTATGATTTACTTATCTTGCTTTGAAATTTGACATAAAACGAAGAAGGGCTTTACGAGCTGAGAAGCTTTTATGATAACTAATTTGATACACATGTACTGTATGTCATTTTCTTGGCTTAGTTTTTGCTTTTAAAAAAGTTAAATTAAAGACTTGTAAAATTATTGTTCTCGGCATCAAGATTTACGGATACTTTTGAAATAGCGATAGTATGAAGGGGGAATAATACATACATGTATACTGTACATGTATAATTTTTTTTAAAAGGATGATATGAAATTTTAATAATTTTTACTAATGAGGCCAAAATAACTTTCAATAAGTTTTAAAAATGAGCAAATGCAAGAACGGGAAAACGTATTTTATCTATTGGTTTCTTTTTAGATTTTGGCTGCAGTATTAACTCTTTTAGAGAAGCGAAAAGGCATACAGTCATCTGGGATTATGCTCAGCTTTTGGTTTCTACTCATGATCTCAGGGGTAGTCCGATACAGATCTCTTTTTATGCAGGCTTTTTATTCGGTAACTTTAAATATTTTTTTCTTTGTGATGATATTGTATATGATCCATAGAAATGGATCATCATAATTGTTTGACTGCTCTATTATCTAAGCTTTATTATATTTCAATAAATACTTCTAAAATGCAAAATTTCAAGAAGAGATTATTATTTATTTATTTTGGAAATTTCGATTATAATACAGTTATTTTGCAAATCGATCCTATAAAGCGATTGTTTTTGCTTGTCAGTCTAAATGCAATTTATATTATTCTATTAATTTTGGTTTGCTTATAGGAATTCAAACCAGAGGAGTTTACCTTTGCTTTGTACATGATTTATTATCCATTTGTTGTGGTCCTATTCGTGCTATCTTGTTTGGCAGATAGTCCACCTCACTTTAAAGAATTAGATGATGATGATGGTGATGCGGTAATTTTTAGATTTTTTGATATATATGGTTCTGGGTTCATTGCACGCTCACCTTACCATGATCTGAAGACATGTACTATGTTAATTTGCAGAATCCTTGTCCAGCAGAAAATTCTTCGTTTTTATCAAAGATCTTGTTTACTTGGTTCGACAGGTAAGTCCCTCCGCTATTTATTTTTTTAAATAACGTGTGATTTTAAATAAATTCCAAAGTTGACCAAAAGTGAATGAAGTCGTGTAGAATTGAGTAACATTTCTCGATTATTTTGATTATTTGGAGAGGGTATCGTGCACTAATTGACAGTCTGTTTCTAGCATGGCCTGGTTTGGCTACAAAAATCCACTGGAAAGGAAAAATCTTTGGTCCTTACATCAACAGCATAAATCGAAATACATTGTTCCTTGGTTTGAAAAAAATTGGTTAAATGAAATACGAAGAAATGGAGGGCAAGTCTTGAGTTTTTTCCCCCTTGTAATTCAATGAAATAGTTCAGTAGTAAAAACGTTACATTCATTAAATATTGTAAATGCAAATATTGTAAGGTTATCAAATCATTTTGTAGGCTAAAGATCCTGTGCACTCAAAAGTCTAAATCCAAAGCATCATTCTCAGCCCGGAAAGAGGAAGTGGAAATCGCGCCAGCTAAGGAACCAGATGAAAATTTTCGTCAGCCATCGCTTGCTAAAGCACTGTTTAAGACATTTGGTGCTAATTTTTTATGTGGCGGCAGCTTGAAATTAGCGAGTGACATTCTTCTCTTCACCAATCCTTTGTTGTTAGAGTAAGCATTTCAAGTGCCTCAACTTACCTTACTAAATTTGAAGCTGTCTGCTCATCTAGTTGACATGCATTTTTACAGCCGGCTTATTTCATTTGTTTCCAATGGAGAACCTCTTTGGAAGGGCTACCTCTATGCCGTTATGATGCTGTGTGTAGCCATTCTTCAGTCATTATTAATGGGACAATACTTTTATCAGATGTTTATTCTTGGACTGCAGGTGCGCACAGCAATTACTGCAGCCATTTACAAAAAGGTAAATTTTTATGGAGTTTGCAATTTGGAAAAAAAATATCCAATGTTTGCAAATAACTCAACTTTTTCTCACTTGATGTGGATACATAAACCGATCTGATAATTGTTTGTTTCAAAAATTGCATTTTGGATACTTTTTCAGGCACTTGTATTATCCAATTCTGCCAGAAAATCGTCCACTGTGGGTGAAATTGTGAATCTGATGTCTGTAGATGCTCAGCAAATTATGGATTTGACTCCTTATTTGCACGTTACTTGGTCTTCTCCGTTGCAAATTGTCCTGGCCTTGTACTTTTTATGGAACACTTTAGGACCGTCTGTGTTAGCTGGACTCGCTGTTATGATCCTCCTCATTCCCTTCAGTGGCATTGTAGCAAAAGTTCTCGAGAAATTACAGGTTAGATACGGAATTGCTTTCCTATAATTATGAAATTTTTTTACTGAATGTCATTATATCTGATTTGCAGCTCAAGCAAATGAGCACCAAGGATCAGCGTGTGAAAATGATGAATGAGCTGCTGAATGGGATTAAAGTAAAGTTTTATTAGACTATATTTAAATTCGTTGCCTCTGATGTAAGGAATGTTTATTCAGATTATCTTTTTAAAATTCATTAAAGGTTTTGAAACTGTATGCATGGGAGCCTTCATTCGAAAAACAAGTACTTAACGTTAGAGCAAAAGAGCTGCGCTATCTTAAGAAGGGTGCATATGCTATTGCAGCGTCATCATTTTTATGGATGTGCGCCCCTTTCATGGTAGGTCGTAAACTCTGTGATCTAAATTTTCAAAATTTCTACTCACAATTTTATTCGTGGTAACAGGTTACTTTGGCATCGTTTTCTACCTACATCCTCATTGACGAGCATCATATTCTCACGGCCTCCAAAGCATTTGTGTCGCTCTCGATATTTCAAATTATTAGCATCCCTATGAGCTTTTTGCCGATGATGGTGGTGTTTTTGATACAGGTAGAATTGAATTATTGTGTTTACATTATAATGAAATTAAACGTAAAAACACTCTTAGAAAATTACAATTCTATAAGTGCATATTTTCAGTTATTTTAGCTAATGAGAAATTATTTTTTTCTAGGCGTCTGTTTCATTGAAGCGTCTAAATTCTTTTTTGTGCAATGAAGAACAAAAGCTGGATGATGTCACTCATGACAACTGTGAAGGCAAGATCAAATTGTATTCCTGTCTTATCCAGGCATTAAAATATCACATGTAAACAAATATATTTCTCTATTAGTTGATCCAATTGTTGTAGAGAATGCTTCCTTTTCTTGGGGGCTGGGAGAGGAGCCCACTTTGGCAGATATTAATATGCGAGTGAAGGAAGGGAGCTTGGTGGCAGTCGTTGGCCCAGTTGGATGCGGCAAATCCTCCCTTATCTCTGCATTGATCGGAGACATGGACAAATTGTACGGCAGAGTCAACACAAAGGTTTGTGTGCTATGAAACATTTGAATTCCTTCACGCCACAACTTCATTTATGTCGTGGGTTTTCGTTAGTAATTTGTGCTTGGGGAAATGTGTGCAGCAGTGAAGCCCTCGTATTCAATTCTTCATTGTTCTTGTTAAATTTCAGGGTTTGATTGCTTATGTTCCCCAACAAGCTTGGATTCAAAATGTGACTTTAAGAGATAACATTCTGTTTGGAAAGCCATTTGACAGTGACGTGTTCAACAAGTGCGTTGAAGCTTGCGCATTGAAACCTGATTTAGACATGCTCCCAGGTGGGGAATTGACAGAAATTGGGGAAAGGGTGAGTACATGTACTTTGAATCTGATGCTTGCTGCGATCAATGGGCTCAAACTAGTTTTGTATTTCAGGGAATAAATCTCAGTGGTGGACAGAAACAGCGAGTGAGTTTAGCGAGATCTGCGTACAACAATGCCGATATATACTTGCTAGATGATCCCTTGAGTGCTGTCGATGGGCACGTCGGAAGACATATTTTTGATAACGTGATTGGCCCCAACGGAATTTTAAAGAGAAAGGTGCTTTATTGACGCTTTTTATGTTTAGAAATGTTTCATGGAGCGTGTTGTGAAATGAAATCTGAATCGATGCCATCGTTGCTTGTCACAGACTCGGATTTTAGTAACCCATGGGATAACTTATTTGCCCCAAATGGATTGCATCGTAGTTTTGAGCAGGGGCACCATTTCAGAAGTGGGTACCTACAAGGAACTTTTGTCCAAGAAAGGCGCCTTTGCAGAATTTTTGTTAAACTATCTGCAAAACGAAGCTGAACAAGAGGATGATGTCGACTGTATGTAACAACGAAATGCTTCGTTTCTTCCAGAAACGCACTTTGTGTTGAATTGCAAGAGATCGATGGTAAATATTTTATTTGTAAATTCAGGTTTTGAAAAAATGAAGGAAGAGATTTTGGCCAATATTGGGTCACCGGATTTGCATCAGTGAGTGGTTCATTTTTCTTTTCAGTTGGGTATTTTTACTTTAGGAAGAAATGTTTAATACAAAATAACCTCCCTGTTACCACTTCCATACGTTTTCCTAAATTTTTTTTGGCTCAGAAAATGATTTTATCCTAACTACTCGTAGGCTTGCAGTGATTGCCCATCTATAAGGGGCAGCAAAATCGCGCAAGCACGATTTTTTAGGTTAGTTTAGGGCAAGTTATTCTAGAAAAAATGATATGCCATAAACTATGAAAAGGATAAATTTCGACAGCTAGGACATTTGTCATTCTTGCCAATCAGTTGAGTTGAAATATGCGATGCATATTTTGCGTATATTTGGAGCAAAGCATAAAAGTTTTCTTTGTCTCAAACTTCATTAAATTAATTTTGGCAGGCATTTAAAAAGACAGGTTTCAGTTTCAAGGAGCCACACTTCCGACGAAGCGTCCTCGGCAGGTGGGACGATACGGAGAAGAATACCTCATAGCCTTAGCAGGGAATCGTCGATTGTACGACAAAACTCAAAAGATGATGGGTCGACTGTTAGAATTGCAAGTGACAAGAAAGCAGTGACTGAATTAATTACAACTGAAACAGTTGAAACTGGGGAGGTACGTCTAATCCCTTATTTTTCATGCAGATTTTCAATATAAACGTTTGTCGGACAAATCATTTTTCCATTTTCCGTTCAGGTTAAATTGGCGGTGTATTTATATTACTTCAAAGCCGTTGGCGCTTGGCTCTCTGTTACGATTTTAGTGTTTGACATTTTTTCTTACGCGTTAATTGTCGGCTCTAACCTCTGGCTGAGTGCTTGGAGTAACGATCAGCAAAATGCCGATGGAACTCAAGACGTCGCTTTACGGGATCTGCGCCTAGGAGTTTATGGTGGATTGGGTTTTGCGCAATGTGCGTACCAAAAATATGAAAGCATCCACTTTCGTATGAAAATTGGGCCCTCCACATTTTGTCTGATATGGTTATTTTTGTTGGTTTATTTTCAGCCATATTTGTGTTTTTCTCAGCCCTAATACTTGCATTTGGTTCCATTCGTGCGGGTAATTTACTTCACGCCGACATGCTATCCAATATAATGCGCTCGCCAATGTCTTTCTTTGACACAACTCCATTGGGTCGGATTGTGAATCGCTTCTCTAAGGATGTTGACGTTGTGGATCAGAGCATACCTGAGACCATGAACCAGTTCCTAATGTGTGCCCTGCAAGTAGTTGCTACCATCGTGGTCATCTCCATCAGCACTCCAATTTTCATTATTGTGATAATTCCATTGTCCATAATTTATTTCTTCATACAGGTAAATGAACCATAATATTTTTTGTGATGTCATTTTCAATAACCTGTGTACTACAGTTAGCTGGTTTCGAACTGTTGATGCCATTTTTGACTGTGATCTGTGCTAATTTTAGAGACTTTACATTGCTACATCACGCCAGCTGAAAAGACTGGAATCTACGTACAGATCCCCCATATATTCCCATTTCTCAGAAACAGTGACTGGGTCTTCGACCATTAAGGCGTACGGCAAGCAGTTGGATTTCATATTGCAGTCTGAGAAAAGAGTGGATGAGAATCAAATTGCATATTTTCCAAGCATCGTTGCAAATCGGTTAGTGAGTTTTTAAAATGTACTGGTTGAAGCTATGCATTGATATGACTGATGTGTTAAATCTCGTTCTTGCTGAAGGTGGCTTGCTGTTCGCTTGGAATTTCTTGGAAGCATAATAGTATTTTCTGCAGCATTATTTGTCGTACTTGCGAGAGATACCATTAGTGCCGGCATCGTTGGCTTGTCGCTCAGCTATGCACTATCGGCAAGTTGAATTCTTGTTTTGTAGCTCAGAAACGCTAAAATATCATGTCGTCGATATTTTGTGCGAAACTGGATCAAAAACGATGACTTTTGACTCGAAACACAATTTGATTCCTTAATTGGGCCATCGTACCATCTCCCTTCCGTTATAATTTGTCATCATTCGGTTGACCGCTCCCCCCATCCTCTCCTTAAGATGATGACATAATATTTTAACGTTCGGTCCCTATATGATCAACGATTTTCTATGTTACTTATATGATCGATGGTAAATTGTTGTTTAAATTTGAAACAATTACTAGCTGACAGAAAATCTTAATTGGATGGTAAGAATGAGCGGCGAGCTAGAGACCAACATTGTTGCAGTTGAAAGAATGAAGGAATATGCTTCGACTCCGACAGAGGTAATTTGCACCCTTTCCCTATTCCTTGTGGTATATCGATAATTCATATAACAAACACAGTATCAAGGGAGTAATTACTGCTCACTTCGGTTAGCATAATAATTTACACATTTTAATTGTTTTACAATGGTAATGTCATTTTATAGAAAGCACTGAAAATTGAAGCCACAGAACCTCCCACTGGATGGCCTCAAGTGGGACAAATTAGTTTCAAAAATTATTCGTTACTCTATCGTGAAGGGCTTGAATTCGTTCTGAAAGGAATCACATTTAACATCAATGCCGGCGAGAAGATTGGGATTGTTGGTAGAACAGGAGCTGGGAAGTCGTCACTCACCCTAGCCTTGTTAAGGATCATTGAACCAGCAGCTGGCAGCATCGTAATTGATGGAATTGACATTGCTACAATTGGATTGCATGATCTCAGATCAAGATTGACAATCATTCCTCAGGTGAAAATCCCTCGGATCTCTTGAGGAATTTTAATTTTGATGGGACAGATTTAAATTTTTGTGCTTTAAATTTACAAGGATCCTGTGCTATTTTCTGGAACTTTACGCATCAATTTGGATCCGTTCAACCAACACACTGATGAGGGCATATGGAAGGCATTGGAATTGTCACATTTAAAAAGTTTTGTTTCTTCGTTGCCGATGGGACTTCTTCATGAGGTTCTTGAAGGCGGAGAAAATTTGAGGTAATATATATATTAAAATCTGCCCATACAAGCATGCTAGTAGATTTATTTGTTAAATTTTGTTCAATTCCGGATACATGCATTTAGTGTCGGACAAAGGCAGCTTGTATGTCTAACCAGAGCCCTCCTACGTAAAACAAAAATATTAATTTTGGATGAAGCCACTGCTGCTGTAGATCTTGAAACGGATGACCTGATTCAGGCCACAATTCGGAAGGAATTCGCTGATTGTACCGTACTGACCATTGCCCATCGACTTAACACAATAATGGATAGCACAAAGTATGGTACTGGTTCTACTGACTTATAATTGGAAAGTAGTTTTACTGTCGAAATATAACTTTGCAGCTCTTTTATTTCTAGAGTTGTGGTCCTCGACAAAGGTTTGGTTATGGAATTTGATGCTCCTGAAGTTCTTCTTCAGGTTCCAAGTTCTCTGTTCTTTGGACTGGCTAAAGAGGCTGGGCTAGCATGAAATTAGTTAATGTAAGTTGACAGACAAATCATTTATGCGCGCTCTTCATGTAATGCAATTCGGATATTTTCAGAACAGTACTTAATGCTGATGATTAAAAAAAATTCTTGTAATCAGATTACATAAAACATGTTATCTAATTACAAGAATATTTTGTTTTGTTTTGCCCAAGGATATTTGGGTGCATCTGAGTACTTGTGTGCCAAAGAAATTTTGGGTGAGCTTGAATCTGGTTTAAAGATTATGTAATCTTCAACCGTTTATTAGAAATGATAAGGAACAATCTGATATTGATCACAATACAGTACAGAAGATTAAATCGCCTTACACTTTTTTATTCTATAGCCAAATCTGTGTACTAATTTATAGGGTGGGCCAAAAGTCAATCCACAATGGGTAATGGTCTCAATCGCTGTATATTTAATTGTCATTGGATGCACAGAGCTTCAAAATACATTTTTCTTATGGATATTATAGTTTTAGACTAAAGTGTTTGTAGGTCTCCTGGTCCCAGGTCAGGTAAGGTAATCCATAACAACGTTGTAAGTCACAATGATTATTTAATTATACTTGATTATGCGACCTCTTCTTTCTACTGTGAGACAGTTGAGTGTGATGTCAACTTTGCCTTATACTCAGATAACATATTTTGGCATCATAGATTGCCCAAATTGAGACGTTTTATCCATTTGTGTTATTGTTTGTTATTTGTTTTAAGATCTTGGTTAACTTAGCAATTTTTTAAACATCAAAGCATCTTTGCCCTCTTTTTGTAACGAACGAAATGCACAAAATGAAAGTATGTTGGAGCCTAGACATGGTTTGATTTTTATGTAGGACGACTACTTTCTGGGATGAAAACCATTGATTGGTCCTGAAATTCCTTATATTTATTAAATGCAAGGCTAGCGACGGCAGCATCTTCGATTGCCATTCCTGCAAAAATAGCATACATTTTGAGAACATTCCTGATCTGTTAGTGGTAAATGTCAAAATAATTGCAAATTGTATGGGTGTACTCTAATAAGCTTATAGTCCCTGCTTCAACTTCGGTATTTCTCCTGAAAGATTCTCAACAGCAATGCAATGATGGTTTGGGATGATGCATGCTAGCCACGCCTCGAAGCATCAGTGCTTTGCAGTTGATGAGCATGTTCCAGTGGAATTACCAACATTCACGTGCAAAGACATAATTAACAGTATATCGTATATCGTAAATTCAACTTGTCGAGTAGACCTATCCTATAAATAGCTACCAGTCGGAGTTTATCCTCTTTGCAGTTATAACAAAACTAACCTAACGATGTATGATTTAGCTGCCCCTATCGCCAGGCAATCACTGCTAGCCTTGCTACGTGCTGTTAATGTCAATTTCCATGTGGCTGTGCTGGAGCAAGGATTATATTTAAGTACACCAACTGTAATTTTCTCACATAGATGACATTGCCTTGAAGTGTCGATGATTGTCAATGCCGTGACATTCGTGATGCAGTGTCATCTATAAACGGTGAGAAATTACTGCAGAAATTGGCTGTCATGCTATCTGAACCTACCGGACGATTTAAAAATTGTGGTACGGTGTCTGAAACTGTCTTTCTTCTTGCTGATGATCTCTCCGATTTCAGCATATATTTCTACCTGCAAAAATACCAATAGCATCATGGATATCTCAAAAATGCTGCGCTAGATACTTTGAAAAGTGCCCTAAAGTTACCCCCGATTTTATAATGTCGCCAGACTCTGCCAAAGCCATTTCTTTGCAGTCTACACAAACAACTCCTTGTTGCAGCAACTTGGGATCCAATTCCTGTTGATTTGGTTGATTAGCTCCGATGGCTAAAATGGAAAAAAATTATGCTAAAAAAATCCGATGTGGTTCTGGAATTATACGGTTTCACTTTCAAGCGTTTAATATAATTTAGCATAATAATTGCCATTGATATGGGCGCCGGGTTTCACCCACGATGCTTCCAGAATTGGCGAACCCCCACAAATAGCTGTCACGCAAATAACGTCTGCATTCTCTACAGCACTTTGCACCGTGTTGCACCAAAGCACTCTTTCGCATGACGATTTTATGTCTTCGACAAACTTTTTACCAGTTTCGGATCTGTGGTTCCAAACGCGAACCTAAAATTCAATCAATAATAATAGGGTTTAAATGTGGTTTCGGTCCACCCTGGCATCTAGTCCCAGCTCTTTTACCTCCGAAAAATTATAGAGGCTTCGATGGGCTTCAAAGTGACTTCTGGCTTGCATTCCTGCTCCAAGAATCGCTAAAACTTTTGGGGTTCCATTTACCAAATGCTGTAACGATCATGTGTATAACCGAGATGAGCACTAACAAACACTCACCTTCTTTCATTCTCTTTTCTCAGCCTTTCTCACCTTTGTTGCAATTGCTGATGCAGCTGCAGTCCTCATGGCCGTTATCGTGTCAGCGCTGAGGAACTATAATACATGTACATGCTTTTTACAAATTTCTTAAGGTATCTGATAAAAACAAATTATATTTCGGCAGGCCTTACTGCTTTCAGCCTGCCTGTTTCCCCGTCCATCAAAATAATCCACGAGTAGTGCGTGGCTAGGCCCTTGGCTGCGTTTTTTGCGTTGGCCACGATAAGTTTGGTACAAAACACGTCTTCTTTTCCGCCGTAGCATGGCATGGCGTACATTCGACTAAAATGGTCAGAAAGAGGCAGGGTCAAGATATTGTGCCAGTCACCATCGTTATCGTTGACTTTTGGGTTAAAATCCATTATTTTTGAACCAGCTTTACATTGTTTTTTTTTTTTTTAAATTATTGCCTAAATTATTCAATTTGGTGTTTACAAAGCTGCTGGTTGTGAAAACGTTGTTAAACCTATCCTTTGTGGTCTAGTTTTCAAATAAATTTCTCTTGCGACGTTAGAATCTTATCAATGCGTTTGAAAAATTTGAAAAAATAATACATTAAAATGCATTGTCATTGATTTAGCATCGTCAGTTCAAGAACTTTTCCAGAAAAATACACCTAAAATTCATTATTAAGTTTTTGAAATTGTTTGCCAGTATTATTAATAATTTGTTTCGCTACTAATTTCTGAAGAGCGTTCAAAGAAAGTATACGAAAACTCATTTGCCTACGCTGTTCCTGAATTTATCATTGAATTACTAAAATTTACTGTGATAATTCTGTGGATCATTTGAGATGTTATTTTTGCCAAAAAAATTCGCTTATTGCGTTTCTTTAAAATTTCCCAAAAGAAGGTTTGCCAACTTCCCACAATAATTTTTTTTTAAATTATGAATATTTCTGAACAACACTACTAAAATACAATGCATAATTTCTGGTTATTTAGATTCTGCCTCTGGAGGTTTTTTTACTCATTCACATTATGTGATTGCACTTTTTACAAATTTTCCCAATATCGTTTTTTATATTTATTGTGCCAGTGTAATTAAGGGCATGTACAAACCTTCCATGTCGTGGGGCTGCAAATGTTGTTCGGACAGGCTGAATGATATCAGTGGATTGGTGAGAGCTGTAACGTTCCAGTACGGCTTCAATGACCGGAAGCACGTCCTCCCACTTTAGCAATGTGGCGAGTTCTTCCTCTCCAAAACATTTGACATCTAAAAAATTGGCCCCGTTTTCGGAGTTTTCGCCTTGGGAAGATTGGCCCTGGACTTTGCACACCTTCACATATGGCATTTTATACCCGGCTTGCAGTGCTTTCTGAAAACCACAGTTTTAGGTAGTTTTATGGGTACCAAATTTGTTTGATATGTAATAATACCCGCTTGCTTACAACTACATTTTTTTTCTCTAGACAATGCTTTTTATCTGCAGAGACTGCTCACAAATTATTATAATCGCCGATTTTCAATGGCCGTGCAGTCGACCTACACCTACAGTACATGTGCACTTTGTAGAAGTCTAGATACACGAGGTGAGTAAATGAAATAAGTTAGCACATCCTCAAACAACTAGCATGATACTTATGATGATAGTTTTATATGTAACCTTTTTTCCCACCAAATTAATGCTGCTACGAAGGGGAAACATGGTTATTATGAAACTGATTCCTGAAGAATATTTCTAATTGAGAAACGCTAAATATTATAAGCCTCACTGTCTATGAAAAAGTACATTTTTTACCTTTGCTGAGCGAGGATAATTTTATGTTCCGTCGTCGTATGATCAGTTCAAGTGTTTACACTGTATAAAAATTAAACTCAAGGCCTAAAATATAAAATCTTTGGTTCAAGGACACAATTTTCGAGCCTCGATCTGGGTCAACTCGACGTACAGTAAATATTAATTCGGAAAGGCATGGAGGCATAGGTGGAAATTTAGCTAGCTGTTGCAGTGAATAGTTCAATGTCCTCCACACAGGAAAAAAAAATCAGCGAAATGGTAAAGTATACAGATCATCGTACTGTATCTAATTGAAGACCTCACTCGAATAATGTTGTAACCCACAAACGTCTAATATTAACAGATAACAAATGTGTGTACGTATTATCATGACTTAATATTTAATTGATTAACTTTTAATAACGGACTTGTCATCACCTGTGCAGTGATGTATCGAACAGGCAGTCCGTTGAGATGAATCACCCTGTATATAGCCTTCATTATGTAGTTTATGTATTGCGACAGAGCTAAAGTCCTCTTATAGATTCCCATAAGACCTCCCAAGACTTTCAAAGTCCTCTCCTTGAAGTCCAATTTCCTGAGCACTTTATTTTTATGACCCAATATACCCTCACATGTTCTGGCAGTCAGGATATCATCAAATTAAGTTTTCGTAAACTACTGGTTTCCACACAGCAACAACATATCACCATTTTAAATTTGCCGCTTAAAAATAGATGTTGGCAAGTCGCGATAACGTGTAAAATAGCACACGAATTTTAAAATGACAATGGGGATTGCTCTTTTGTACGCTTCCATACAATATGTCAGCACATACTATTTTATTTTAAAAATTGGCATTTTTATATGTTATATAATAGGATGACCATGTTGACCTTGCATGGTCATAGGCATGTCAGGGAATTCATGCTCTTTATCCCCGCTCTCGACATCACTGCATAAGAAAGATGGCGGATTTCGATGCAATTTATGAGGAGGAGGATGAAGAACGAAGTACAGATGAAGCGTTTGCAAGTATTGTTCCCGAACCCGTGGTTGTCAGAGGAGCTGGAAACATGACAGTGTATGTATTTTATTATTTCTAGTCTCTCTTGTCCTCAGAATATTGACGCATTATAAGTCAAAAAAGTGCTCCAATTTGTCACGATGTGCGAACTCATGATTCAACTTCGTCCGGTCGATCAGGTTCTAAATTCGATTTCCTGTGTTTTTACACATTCCTGCGCAGATATTTATTGACTTTTAGGAAATTTGTATGTGCCATTTCTTATATTGTCCTGTTGCTGGAACGAAAATTGGGTTGCTAATAATTGAAAAAGTAGCTTACCGTTATCTGCATGGATTAGCAAATTGATATGGTTCGGTGTATATTCGAAGAATCGAGGAACGCATAATTATGAAGTTCAATCAATATCAAATTATGCTGATATTATTTATTCTCTACGTTTATATCCAGACATTGAATTACGTTTATTTAACTAAATCTTGCATATAGACCTATTTTACCTGGCATAGCTTGACTTGAGTAACATGCATGGGCATGCATAGCTTGCCAAAATAAACGTAATATAGTCTGCATTTAAACGTACATGTAGTTTGTACATGCCATGCATTGTGTTTTATTTGCTGGGGATGTGGAACCTGTTTATAAACCCTTAATATTTGTTACAAGTGTTTTTCCTGTTATATAGATTTGGTCTTAGTAACAAATTCGATCAGGAATTTCCCCCTGCCTTGTCTGCAAAGGTTCGTTAAATTTGGTTAGCAGACTTACTTAGTTTAGAACCTAAAAAGTGTTTAAGTTAGTCTATGTACACTGTAGGTAGCTCCTGAGGAATACAAGGCTACAGTTCTCAGGATAAACAGCGTTTTACGCAAAACACTACCAGTCAATGTGAAATGGTTATTCTGCGGTTGCCTTTGCTGTTGCTGCACCCTAGGCTGCTCTTTGTGGCCAGTGATTTGTCTTAGTAAAAGGGTATGGGCTCGTTTCTTTGCGGCATTGTGTACTTTATGTGACAGTGCATTTTGTTGTTTGGCCACTGAACTGATTGTAGTCTTTGACCACAAACACTTTTATATGACTTTACTAGACGAGACATTCTATAGAGAAGGCACTTGACTGGGAAAACAGTCACCTGTACCATAAGGTGGGCATTTTTCTGCAAGGTTGTACAGGAGTTGATTAATTTACAGTGAGAAAGAAAAACGTTTTTTTTTTTTTTGCTTTTCGTCAGCTTGGTTTGCACTGGAGGTTAGCCAAACAACGATGCGACTCAAGCAGTATGATGGAATATGTAAGTTGTCACGTTCAAATGCTTGATATAATTTCTCATTCTTATGAATTCCAAAAGAAACATAAATTATCTACTTTTGTTTTTGGTCTGTTAATTCGCAATTGCATCATTGATATTGCAGGTATTATTGGTAGAATTTATTCCTAAAGTACCCATACATCGGCCCGACTAGCTGCTTCTGACAATCACTCGACTACTTAACTGAACGATGCGCTTTGGTCACATCCAAACCCCGTGAATCAATGCAGAAACTGGGGCTGTGCTGTTCCAACCAGGCCTGCACAGCGCGCTTCATATGTTTGAGTAACCACTGGCTGATGTTTTGATAAGGTAAATCTCCAAAGCAGCTAAACTGCCTGAAGGCACAAGCTTGTAGAAAGTTAACACTCAACAGCACGGGAAATCATTCCTAATTCTACCTTGCATGCAAATCTCAAATCTTTGTATCAATTGGCGTGCGCATAATCATCGAAGAATTTCGAGTATTCTGTCTACTACATGTACAGTAAGTGTTCAAAGTGCACATGCATTGCCATGTTATGTAACTTATTAGCAGCTTCCTTGGTGCCTCGTTGAGAAATCTTCTTGTAAATAATCCATCGCTGCAATTCATCTCTGCTCATCCGACAGTTTTATTTGTACAAAAAATGCAAAGGCACTCTGGCAAAGTTATGTTATATTGTATTTTTAATAAAACTGTTTACCACTTGATGGTTGCATTTTGCAATTTCATTTTTGTTATGTGTGAATGTGTGTTTAGCCAAGTTGGAAACAAATATACCAACTTATTAGATGGTTGAAACGTTGCCATTTTGAGGGCCTTCTGACAGTTCACTAAAAGTACAATTTACCGTCAGTGTAGGTAAATTTTTCACCTAGATTAAATCACCGACCATGTGTTGGAAAGTAATTCCCAGGTCATCTGTCTCCTACTACGCTGTGTGGCACACCCGTCACTGCCTCCCCCTTTTTTTCTACCTCTTCGGTCCTCCACGGTTTCCCAACCCGACTAAACCAACAATAATGCCAACTCTGGAAGTGGGGACTGGCTTCCCCTTCTTCACTTCTATCTTTCCTGTCCCCAATGACTGAGTTACCCAAATTAGCGCGATCAGTCAGCACCATTTGGAGCTACTTCTCCCATATACTGTGCATGGGTACCCGGTGATGTTTGTCATGGCTGCAGCGTCCCTTTTCCTGTCCCCTCGTACCCTTGTCACTGCTTGGGCGCCTGATGAAATAATGACATTGTGAATGTGTGGAACTAATACTACTACTTTTGATGTTAAATGTACATGTAATGATGATGGAAAGTGAGGGAAAGAGTTGACCAACATGATGAGTATATAATTAAGGAGTATTAAAGATAATATGATTGTCAGTTGAGATTTTGAAAATTATATTTTTAGAAAGTAATGCATATCTAATTGATATTTGACCAATGGAGATATGCTGTTACGTGTATTTGCAATTGGTGAGGATTGCCAAATGAATAGTTTTAACAACTTTAAATGTAAATCATTGTTGAAAATGCTACTTTAGCTATCACCGTATGAACGTTTAACGTTCCGTGTTTCGGTATTCCTGAAAATGGCCTAGTTCAGTTTTTTATGATTATTAACACAACGAAGAGTAAATCACGCTTATTGTGGCATGGTTTCTCATCTTCAATGGGCTTGTCAAGATGTCCTAGTTAATAAAATGCGTTGTCTTCACGAATTTAAATTGTGTTTTAATCATGTCAAGTACTGTACACCTGTGCAGACTGCTGAGAAGTTTTTACGTAACTAATCGTGTTCCACTGTCCAAACCATACACTACTTTGGTAGCATTTGTGCTAACTTTACTTTATGACACTTGAAACTTGGCATGGCGACACCTAAGGAGATTAATTTTGATACTTTGTACGCATTTTTTAAATAGGAAACTTTCTTGCACACGAATTCATAAGGGCCCCATTTTTCCCTCTTAGCCTACATCAATGATGTATAAATCGTTTTCACTGTGTCAACTTAAATATTCAAATCACAACTGTGCGTAATATTTCGGTTATAAATCCTTCAAGCTCCGAGCTTTTTTACTTATGGTTGTCCCGTAGAGTCAAGGACTGCATTTTTGCTATAAGTTGGTGGAAGGAAAAGAAAGCCTTACTTGTATTTCCTCGTGCAATAAACCTTTTTCTCACAGCTTATGTTGTGATTAATTTCAAATGTGGCAACATTAATATTTGAGCCCTATACCAGTGGGACGTGGGAAATTACACGCCCTTAGAATTATGACCGTGTGACTTCACGTCTTAAAGTCATTTTCAAAATGTCACATGTGACGTCCCATTCATGTCATCATCTTATCATGATTTACGGCCTGGTCAGCCACAGCACAATGGGCAATCACCTGTCAGAGGAGTCAATGCTTTGACTTTTAAAAGGAAATTACATCAAAACGGGAAAATCTTCCTTTTTTATAAGGTGGAATTGTTGCCAGTAGGACAAGCACACCAGCCCCACCTACCCCTAGGTGGAAAGTCGGTTATTACCTGTGTAAATGCTACACATTTGAAACAAACAGGAGGCTAATTAGTTTCTAGAGACAATGGAACAAGCACGCTCCATGTTTTTCACTTCCAAGTTCAATGAATCTTAAAAAATAACCGAATTTGAACGTGACATTGCATTTGCGTGTTGCAGTTAACACCATTTGATAAAATAAGAAAAAAATGCGTTCGTCTGATGCGTGACACATTTCTAAAAGAAATAACTTGAATGGTCATAAAACTCATCCAGGCGTCATGTTTTCGATAAATGCGGCCTTGCCACTAAAAAATCGGCTCGAACCTGTGTGATTTTCAATTTAATGATTGTATTTTTTTATAATGTTATAGTTTAATTGGGCAAATTGACGGATGTCTGATAAACAATTGTTGTGTCGGAACTGCAACCTCGATTTTGGTCTTCATTATTATCTTCGAGCTGCAATTAAAGTCATTCTGAAATAAATATATTGACAATGTCGTCAACGAGGTATCTGGAGGTATCACCCAACTTGTCCTTAAACCTTTGCATCAAGGCCATTCAGAATGTATCTCGTAACCTAGTAAGGAGCAATAGTTCAAATTTGAAAGTTGTAGAGGAGGATGAAATCAGCCTGAAAACGATTCAGTGAATTTATTTCAAATTTCTCATACGGTGATTTCGGATTTTTGTGTCATAGCTTCGCAACATGGCAGTGAAGCATCTCGGAATCACTGAAGGGGTGCCAATCAGCTACTGTATGCCATTGATATAAGTCTTTATCATTATGCTTATCACTAGCAGGATTGTAAGGGTACCATCACTGGCTAACTGTACGTGCCAGAAATGCGAAATAAATTCAGAGAAATGTTTCCTAGTAGCATTTGAACAGTTCTTAGAACAATTTCGACCTCCTCTGCACCTTTCAAACTGGAACTATTGCTCTTTAACTTTTTTAATGACCTTGCTGGAAAGATTCGGTCACTTCAGGTGACACCCTTGGATACCTCGTCCATGGTTTACTGCACTGTCATTATTACCTTTGCCATAGTTGCACTTTTGAGCAACTTTTTTCTAAGGGAAGGGGGAACAATGTTTTGACTCACCCAGTATATTTGAATCGGTGGATAAATGAAACTTTTGTAATCACATGTTTACAAAATAAGCGATCTTTGGATTTGCGGCCATGTCAGCAGCACTATTTTCCCTATGGTCATTCAACTGTCAATAGTACATCAATATCCAAGTGCGTACTTTTGCCTAGAGTTGTTTGCAAATTTATTATCTCATAGCTGTTTATCTCGTTTCCTTCGTTTCGTTCTGTAATCTGTTGTTTTGTAAATGGTTTCAAACTGCTCTTAGGAAACTGCTGGTATGATTGCCCTGCATTTTTCCGAATTCCTCCACCACTTTTTGCCAGATTTAATGACTCAAGTTATGGACATTTTTGCCAAAATAAGTGTCTCGTCGTTTAAAATCTCGACCAAGAACTTTTAATCCAGTTTGAACTAAATATAGGTCCGGCGAGATAACTAGCTGACCACACCGGTTGTACACTTTGGGCCAAATTGGCAACTGACAATTTTGTCAGATAAGGAAAGGTTGTGAGATGCACTAATAAAAAATTCTTGACGTAGTAAATGACATTTGAACGGGTAATTATTTCGAGCATGTCAAGCCTTTAATCTTGATGGCATCGTGTGGGTCAAGTGGCAGGGGATGGGTACTTCCGTAAACTTGAAATCGACCCAACTGCGAAAGTTTGGAGAGTTTTAAAGCGATTCCGGCTTGATGGTTTTTTTGCATAACCGAATAACGTGTCTGCTGTTTGATATGCCATCATGCCAGACATGTTTTTGCATGAATGATTTTCTGGTGGAAAAGCACCATGCCTTGAATAATGGCGGAAATGTTCTTGACCATATCGTCATGAATCGATAGTTCTGAGATGAATTTTGATTACATGAAAAATGTGAAAGCGGTATAAATGGATGTGTTTTTAATATTAACAGAGTTGTAAACTTGGCAATATATATACTGTATTTAAGTATTACGTACAGTATAGTCGGCAACGAATGAATGGATAATAATAATAATAATAATTACTTACCCAATGGTAGTTTAATTTCGATATTTTAAAAATATTTTTTGTGTTTGATGGTGCAGCATGTCATGAAGTGGTTGTCAGTATAATAATTCATAGTGTACTATTATAGTATGACTATTAATGTACTATTTATAGCGGCGTTTGAATTTGCCGCTGAAATGTACAGGCGTTCTGAATTCCGAAAAATCTAAACCCATTTTATGCGGGTTTTTTCAAGATAGCGAGAAATTGCTTGCTTGAATTACCAATTTACAGCATAGCGTTTCAAGTAAGATAACCACTAGTAGACAATTATTATATTGCACTTCGAAAATGATGTGTTTGAATTGAATTTTTTGCGGAAATCTACACGTATAGGATTTGTTTCAAGTAAGTGCAGGGGGAGCAGTGTGTGTGGGGAGGTCAATCCATCTTTTGTCAACAAGATTTGCAAAAAAAATTCGCCTATATGGCATTTCCATTTTTGACATGTGCGCTTGCATGTGTGACTATAAAATACATCGTTCTTTATATAATTTTAATGCAAATTTCGTTGAATTCCATTTTTTTCGGTCAGTGCAGCTTGTATATTTCGAAGTCTTGAACTGTGCAGGTATTTTATTTCTGGATATGTGAACACTCAGTTTTACAGTAAAACTGTCGCTTAGCCATAAATATAGCATTGTTTCGAGCTCATTATAGGTTGTATACATAAATTTCCTTCCAGAAATGCTGTGTCCTGCATAGTTAAGTTATGATATGTCACAATTATGCGAAACGTAGGCAGAAAATTATACAGAATGTCAGTTGTACACTGTACTCAAAACCATTTTTTTCTTTCTAATCCATAGCTGTTTCCGGCTAAAATTCATGTAACCCGAAAATTAATTTTAAGTTTTTCACCTCATCGCATGTTAATTATACACATACCATTTATTGTTCTTATAAGTTGATTATGTGGAGATCAAGTTCAAGGATATCTAAAGCACTTTGGCTGTATTATAACCTAGCTTGCCGGTTTTAATTTCGTTAATTGAAAAATCAGATTTATTAAAAAGAAAACCTAGCGATCTGGAATGGGCCTATAATGAACATAAGATAAACTGGTGAACACATGGGGTAATTCGATACACGCACATACCCCTATATAGCATCGATGCAGGGTGAATTATAGATAACCGGAAGAAAAATTCCCCTAATAGAATTTAGGAACCCACGTTGATTTGATGACTGTAATTTATGGGACGTAATGCACAAATATTCTCCCTATAATTGCTGACTCGCAGCCTAGCATTATTTTAGCATTTTTGTGACCTAGGTACAGTGTAACATGTTGAGTTTGAACACTCTGATGGGCGAAGCAATCCCACCCTGCCCTACATTATTTTGAATGTAAGGCTGGAAATATTATGCAAAATAATGCAATTACGGATAAGACAATACCTTCCACTAATTTTTTGTTCCGATACATTCGGACTTCTGGTGATGGGCAATTGAAATCTGGATCACGTTTTTATAGGAAAATCATAAATGATGCATTGTTTTACAGACGTGACTTTAAAAGTGATAAAATTGGTTCCGTTTTGACCTCGTTGTTCCACCAATTATACTCTTTTTCACCACCTTTTTCATTACCGTGAGTTTACACTAGAGGACTTCGATGGAAACATTGTTAAATAACCTTATAATCGCACCCAACCCCACTCATGGAATAGTACTTTTGCACAATCAGTCCATCCCTTTTGAGTATGATGGCAATTCATGAATTATTGCAAAAACACAAATCATATTTTATGTTCAAACTTTGAATGCAAAATTACGTACTTCCAGGGGTACTTACATATAATGCTAATTTAACAAGGAAATGAGTTGCACATCCCCAGGGTTCAGGTGTCAGATCACCCCCTTTGGAATTTGAAATGAAGATGGTTATACCTATATAGCCGGCATTTGAGTAATAATAGGGTTTGGATGATTTTGATATTTGGGCTAGACACACTTCAGTACAAGTTCTGATGGCGTTCTGATATGGTGTACCATTTACGACACTGAAAATTGCCCATATCTTGTGTAAAACAACACGAAACACAATACAGACGTGCTTTTTTAACGATATTTATGGTACATGTATATATGGTACATGTTGTATCCGAATATCTATCATTCTCTTTCAATATATTTTTATAATACATTTATCTAATGCTGTATTATATTCCTGATACAAGGTTTACATTTGGCGGCCGACAAAGTTTATAGCATGACAAATGCTGGAAGCACAAAACTGTGATTTGGAAAAGACAGGGTAATTTGTTTCCCCACATTGCGCATGAAAATGGGAAATACTAGTAGGTCGATTTCATTGAAGGAGTCAAGTTCAGCTTGCCATAGCTACAAGTATAGGATTCTTATTTTTTGAATAAATTTGTAATGCATGAGTAAATGCAAGGCGGTACATGTAGTTCTGACCTCATATCGTACCACACCCACTCTTTGTGATTATCGCTTATGGCAAGATGCTATGTAGAAACTCACAACCGTGAAGAATAATTGATTAGATCACGTTTGTAGTTTTTGATGTTGAGAGTTTGAAAACTCGATTAAGGGTATGCAACCCGGTCATCCCTTGCTCGATTTAAAATATTCAATAACGATTTTCCATTCGTCATTCTTATGCAATGCAGCAATGCCTTAAATTTCCATATTCTTTGTAGTAAATCCATCCCAATGGATCCATAGTTCGAGAAGGCGTAACTATAGCCTGTGACCAATATAAAATCAAAACTTAGTGCAATTCGTTGTTTAATACGAAATACAATTTTGTTCGAGAAAAACATGTGCAGTCTTCCTATCTAAATTGTTTTGGGATATGCATGGTAATCATAAAGTCCTGCCCACAATATAAAACTGATTTCAAAATAACTGTCAAGAACCAAATTTGGCAAAAATGTAGAAATACTCTATGAAGTTTTCTATTTGGCTTCCAAAATCTGCTCCTTGCAACTGTTAACAATTTTTTGAAAATAAATTCGTGATCACTATTTGCTGAATAATCCTTCTCTTGATATACCTATGCATACACTATATTTCCTTTGCCAAAACGTCATCCTTCTCACATGTTACAGTTATAGGAATGTGTACAACCAGTCCATGTTTTTGAAGCATCATCACATGTTGTCTTAAATTATAGTCTTGGCTTTTATATGCTGCAGCAATTAGCTTAAACTGGTAGTAAGTACTCCTTGCTCGCTGGGCTTTTTTGCTCGTAATGAATTTGCATACCAGCTGCCTAATTACAGCTTTTATCTAGTTATATGGCAAATAAATGTTGTAACGGCACGTAGTCGTGCCATCAGTTGATGGGGTAAGGTCAGGATGTTCCGTTTTAATAGCGGGCTATGATGCAAAAACATGCCCCATGATTTTAATGTGGCTTCTGGAATTTCATGCTTTAAGCTCAAAAACGATTAACTAGAAAACGAAAGACGATGCCGCTGCAATTCCTAATTTTACGTGTAATTAGTATTAAATATCGCTCTATTACGTGGTTTATGTCTTGCAGAGTCCGGTGATTGGTCAAACATATTTTGTTCGTGCTTAACCCTATGGTCAAATCTGCGAGTTTGGTCTTTAAGGACAAACATTGGAAGCAACACATGTAGACCACGTCTGCTGCAAATTTCGGATTTCAAAATTCAGCGAATCTCAAGAAATCGATGAAAGAAATCAGCTTGAAAAGGTGAGATTTATGCATTTTGTTGTTCAAAACTAAATCAAATAGCAATCTGTTTTCATAGAAGAAATTGATGAACAAATCATTTTACACAGTAATGACAGTAAACAAAATGGCTTAATAAAAATTCTGAAATCGACTTATTTATTCGGCTGCACCCATGTATAAAAATTTAGTTATAATCATGCCATAATGCGGAGTTGCTTGACTTGCATATGTACATTTACATTATTGCTCGCTTGTTTTTTTGTACTTTCGATTTCACATCAGTTAGTCTGTTAAATTTATTAAAAACATAAATGTGGCGTGCTTGACACGCTTTCTTCCTACACTGAGCCAAACACAGTCATCAAAATTCCATTTCATTATGGTAAATTCGGCATAAATATTGAACGCTTTCTTACATGTACTGAGTAGGTACATGTGGTTGGTTCACTTATTGACGAAATTTTTTTATGCTCTGGTACTATAATCAGATGAGGTTGTTGTACCCCCAATTTCCCTTCTCGTCCATTTTCGTCGCCAGTAGCTGAAAGTTCAATTTAATTCGTACTCAATTCCCTACTCATTCCTTGAATCCAAGATATCCATTACGCTACGCATTACATATGCAAAAGTTAACATTGAAGGAGGCCAGTAATGGTCGTTTATTACCTTCGAGAATTGAACTTTATAATTACAGAGCGTAGCGTGATCAGACATGTTCTCATTACGTATGGTACGCCGCGCCAGTGGACTCAATTGGAACTTTTATTAAAATTTAGATATAGATATGACATGCAAATCATTTCCTGGAAATGCACATCTTTTATACGAGAAAAGTACTGGTCTTCACTGGAAAGTGGGACAAATGTCCGAAAAGTCCTTTTTTTTTATTATGAGTAATGCGAATAGGCATAAAAAAGGAATTCTGGTTTCCTTTCATATTGTCTGTGGGCAAGTAAAAATCTTGAATTTTCAAACGAATTTTGCGCATAATTTGAGAGTGCATTGTTAGAAAGTAGTGCTGCATGCCTACCTGAAAGAGTTGTTTTGCGTAATCTCATGCTGTGCTCTTCTTGCTCTTCTAAGTGCATCAAGCTCCCATTAACTGAACAAAAATCTGGGGCCAATTTATGCGCATTTTTAACTCGCCATTCTCAGCGTTGCGTCTAATTTAACAGGAATATAATAGGAAAACCATTATGCTATTACATAGTCACACACTAGGAAATAATCATGAATTCACGGAAAGAAAGCATGCTGTAGCATCACTGAAGAAATGAAACTTGACCATGCAAGTCCTTCCAGCTACTTGGTGTTACACAAAATAATCACGTTGTTCAACTTTCTCACCAAGCATTTTGTCTGCAATTAAAGACTTGAATTTGAAATTTTGAATAGGGTCCAAGTGCCACAGAATGCAAAAATTAGTTTGTTTATGCAACTTGATCTATGAACCAAGTCCAACAACATGTACGTAAAAGTGTACCTCAATAATGTTGCTCACAGCCATGCATTTGGCACATAACATATGTAAATCCAATTGCATCGCAAGTCTTCAATTTTGTGCGAATGACTTTATGACCTGGTGTTGTTATAATCCTTTCTGTTGTAAGTAGAAAATATTGTTGCACCTCTATTAGGTTTTATTGCAACTCATTAGTGAGGCACCACAGATTTTTGCATTAGCTAGTTTTATTTGAGACTGACATAGTTCAATACAAATTACAAGTACATGTCTTTTCAAAGCAATTTTTTCATCTCATTTCTCATCTAGTTACGCGAAGCTTGTCATAGATGGCGCTGGTGTTTTAAAGTATTCACCCATTGTCGAAGCATAGCAAATGCGCATCTCCAGGCGCCATTTTGTTGCAGTAAACGTTTTTGAGTTCAATATCTGTATCGACAGATCAATCTACCTGAAATTTTCAACTGGGAATTTAATCTCTGCTCCGTAAAGCGTGTAATGACCCTACTTTTGGTTTCTTTTTTATGGTGCATCTGTAATTTTTTAATTGCAGTGCTGGGCGTGCCTGTGACTTTTACAAGGGGCGAAATATTTGGAGTCGTGATCGGATTGTTTCGGATGTGCGCTCATTAGGGCAGGTGATTGTATTCAGATTGCCAGGCAGGTAAATCCACACGCTGATGTCTAAGATGGGTTTCCTTGTGACCCACTTTCAGGTTAATATGCTCGAAAGTTGTTTAGGGAGTCCTGATGTTTGGGTGATTGGAGGAGGGGTCATTGTAACAGGGGTTGGCTCTCACCCTGTACTTGATCCAAATGTGTTTCATTTCGCATCGAACCTTCGGTAATGGCGCATCGCGAAAACTTGTCTTCTCCATGAAGTTGGACTTTAGCATTCTGAACTGTCTGGACTGGACTGCACTGTACAGCGATATGATAGCTGGCCAGTGGGTGAATGTTAGGTGACCACTTCTTGTTCAGAACATGAGGACAGAAACGGAAAATTGAATCAGTTTTCTCATCATCGGAGGAAAGTGCGGTTTTCCTAAATTAATATTTATATACTGAACGTGGGTTGTGGTTTGCAGCTACCTCCGAAATAACCTTTTCGTTCCCTGTTAAGGTATGTTGATCTGTTACATATGTATTTGCATAATCATGCACAATCATCCATGATTTATACTGAATATGCAAAGTTTTTCCTTCATTGCCTAAAACTGGTTATCAGAAGGTGCTCTTTTACTCAGTTCTGATGAAATTAAAATCATTTTAGATGGTAATTTGATGCTTATCATCAAAAATGATTTTAATAATAAGTAGTTGTTAGATTGTTATGGAGTATCAGTATACACTGACTGACCACTCTTCAGAACACGTTACCCAAACAAAAACACGTTTACCCAATTTTGGGAAAATTTACACATGCAGGTTTGGGAAACAAGGTAATACGCTTTACTATATGATAAATTGCATTATTCAAAAATTTATGACAATGTATTTCCATTGGATTTGAGTTGCATAAATAACATTTGTCAAAGAATGCCAGAAAAACAATTACATGTACAATCTTACTTTTTCTTTACCAATTTACATGTATAAAGTCCATCAATTCTATAAATTCTATAAATGCATGTAAATGTATAGGCGCTATGAAATTGTGGAATAAATGGACTCCTCCTAAGGGCTCGTATGCTGGCACTGATTGCCTGGTGTTTGGGCAGCTATATAAAGAAATTACGTTCTTAGTCCAGTTTTTGTAGTTTAGGTGAGAAAACGAAAAAAACATAAAATGGATAAATTTAACAGCTTGGCCAGATGTCACTATTGTATGCATCATTATCTAAACAAGTATGGTTGAAATTTAAGTATTTTATGCAGATTGGGAGCAGGGCATACATTAATAGTGTATAAATTAGCTACTAATGAGCATTTCGAAAATGATTTACATTTAAACCTCGACTTGTTTGACACCAATACAGCTTTTCGATAGCATAAACGTTGTTCTGCATCAATTAAAAGATAAAGAACTTCGGTTTCTCACGGATATTGTTTGTCTAGATGTTATCAATGGTTCTCACATTCCATGCTCTCATATACATTGTATTTAAGCGTCATACCTCTGACAGCTAAATCAGAAGTATGTAATTTCAATCCTCCCCTCCCCACCATAAAAAGCACGTACTATTTGTTGCAGGTCAAGATGCAACAAAAAGCTAAATTGAAAAATAACTTTTTAACAAAAAGTGGGAATTTATGATAACCATCTAGACGCACCTGAACTCCTGCAAAATGAACCAAAGTTTTAACACGTTTTATCTCATCTTCCCTACTCGTTAATTATCCTCACTAATTCGTGTACTTTTGAAATAAAGATAAGACGTCATAGCACTGGTATCTGTAATTACACATCCACCCCATTGTTACTTTTGGCCACTGGTCACTAACCTTGCCCCCACTCAGCTAAATTGAAATACGTGTGTGAAAATTAAAAGAAACATTTTCTTGCATCAATCCGTCCTATTTATGATTTAATTATCACCAAGATTAATTGCTAACCTCCTCTGCTTGATATCTTCAAGTTTTGATTTATTTTGACCGTTGTTGCGATAGGTCGAGCTGGCCTCACACAGTTGGATGGATCATTAATTTTGGTACTTGTCCATGATTAACGGAACTACCTGTTATGTTAGGGTAGGTTAGGTTAGGTTAGGTTAGGTTTGGTTAGGTTTTTTGAGCGTTTA
>JAQFYZ010000840.1:0-32083 GCA_034695085.1 Cylindroiulus punctatus
TTGTTTTCTGACAATATATTCGAAATATATACACGCTATACCCCAATACATTTCTAATATATTGTCAGACTTTTTTTCCATATGGGAGATTATATAGCTACGGTATATTTTGGTGAAATGCTTAAAGAGCAAAGTTAAATTATCTAATGTATATATACAGGTATCTTACTTTCAAAATAAAACGTTTCAAAATCGATGCTTTATTATGCAAATAATGCATTAGAAAACCAAACGTATGGTTCTAGTGAGCATGTAAGTCCATAAATGATGTTGTCATTCTTTATATCGTTCATATACGTTCAAAGCATGTTACAATTAATGAGATTCCACAAGGATGAAATAAATATTCTTCTGCTATTAGCAGCATCCTGATTTTAATATCTGCATGCATAACACTGAGCAGTGTAGAATTTGAAATGTACTACAATATAGACTGAATAGTCTCTGTTTTCAAATGCAAAAATCTTTATATTCCAACACTTCATGTCTAGTATGCAAGAAGTACTAGCTGTAGAAATATATCCTTTTCATTCCGTTGTATTTTCCTTTTTTTGTTTACTCGTGTTTTTGTCCCTAGCCTGCACTTTAAACGGAAAAAGTATAAATGTTGAAGCTTAAGGGTACAAATGTTTTGAAACTGTATACACACCCAATGGGCACATATGTTGATTGCACGTATACCCTTGACATGTCTTTCTAGGGGTAAATATGAGTCTACATTTGTCATTTCATCACTTTGGATACATATGATATATGGGGTGCAAATGCTCATTTGTGCCCCACAAAAACTGCTTTTGTACCTTTACGGTTTACAGTGTAGCTTAATCTCATCCTAGGAGGCTTAACCCAACCCAACTTTACCTAACCTTAGCTCCCTCAAACCGCCAGACAATCACTGCCAGCCCACGTGCTGTTAGGGAAATCACAACAATTTAAAAGTATAACAGTCCTTTTTATTTCCAATTTTCAACACATTACACATAAATACTCTACATCAACTCCGTTGAAAGAGTGGAGCTGAAATAAAACGAAAATGGTTTTTAGAACAGAATCTGCATAGCCTTTCAAGTTGTGTAAATGAGATGATTAAGTCAACACGTCTGGATGAGGCATGCTGCTGAATTATGCAGTACACTGCCTCAAGTTGCAACAAGTTTGTACCTTGTAGCAAGCTGACGACTTCCAAACCCAATTTGTTTGCCATGATACTGGAATAGAATTTCTCGGCACACCCTTACGCAGGGCGGCAATGCTTCACCGAACATATCCCATACTCTAATTCCTGACATTTAATACGATATTAGATGGCCTTAATTGCGCCCAGCTCAAATTCACTTTCTTGCTGATTTTCCTAAAACACTGCGGAAATCAATAGCACCATTTCATCAAATTAAGCGCCATCCCATAGGCATGCAGGGAAAGAATATGACTCGCAAAGCCTGTTATTAGGCTTAACATTAGACCGTAATTTGGTCCAAATGCGATTGTGACATGCATATCAAAATTGTTCAATTTCGTGCTAGTGCTACCATTTGTCTCCGTTAAATTACTCCGGCAGTCAAGATGAATATCCTTCGATGCAAATTACAGCGAGTTAAATACACGCTTACCATTGCGAAACAGTGGCTTATTACTGCGCCAGGCATGGCTAACTGCATGATAATCTGGTGAAATTGGTGCATATCGCATCGGCTAATTATTTATTGGCAGAAATTATTTTTTCCGTAAACTGCAAAAATGCACGCAATACGCAAGAAAATAATTCAAAGCGACTTCACCCTAATTCTAAACAAATAGTCTTTGTTAAATCCTATGTAATTCCACATTCTAACTACCGTAATTATGCATGGTCTCGAAACACGCAGGCAATTTATCAACTTTTTAGATAAACCGTTATCATGTTGGCTTTGATGCATCTGCAGCGAATGGGGAAAATGCAATCCTTTGCTGTGTCGGTTTGTTGCATTAACCAGCAGGCATGTTAAAAAAACGATTATTTTTCCAATTGTTGACGTAATTGCTTCCTTGGATATACAGTGTATTAACTGTAGGATTAGTTTTCAAAAGTTTACATGAACATGTAGGCGATACTGCTAGTTATGATATTTACATGTATTACTTGGTTGTACAGGTATATGTAACGAATGTATTTTAGCAGCAAATTCCACATTTTGACAGTAACTTGTAGGCTAAATGAGTTTTAAAGATCAATATAAACAAGTAATATTTCTTCCATCATTTAATCAATAAATAGAGTACAATTTCACATTCGAAATAACTTATACAGTAATTTAAATGTAATACTATCTATATACAATGTACATGCCATTCGTACCTAATTACTGCACCTAATAAATCATGGTATTTTTTCGCTATCCCGAGGAGTACACTCGTTTTTTGAAACTTGTGTAATGCTACATGAAAACCGTACATTGGAAACTCGAGCTTAAGCGGACTTCAAAATAGAAGAAATTCTGTCCTTGCAGACTTTAATTAATAATGCCAGAAAAGAAGTTATGAATACTTGTCATAATTATTGATGAAACGATTGCTCAAATTGCATAAAACCAGGTTCAAAAACTGAGTAATGACTTCCATGTATCAGAAAATGTGATTTATGGTCGGGGTGGTATTATTATATTAATGCATTCATGCAAACGTTTTCGGGCTATTGGGGTCGGAGTAGAACAACTTGCTGATACATGTCGAAAGTTAGGATTTAGCGTTAACATGCCCTGCTCAGAAGTAAAAATCATACATACACTGTAAATGTGCCTCAACCAAATAAGAGCAAACAGACTTTACAGTAGGCAGTAGACCCTGAGCATTAAATTTAGGCATGTCCATAGTTTAACTTAATTGATTTAAACTGGATATATTTTAGTAGAGCATCAGGATTCCATATTCGCTGTTTTTAAGGCATTAAAGAGAGGTTTTTAACAGACATTTTTTAAAACAGTAGGTAAGCGAGATCTGCAAATAGAAGATTCAGAAGATTCAGAAAAAAATGCAAGATTGAATCATTAAAAACGATAAGTGGTGTGTCATTAATACAGTTTGATTATTAAATTGCTTAGAAATGTAGTTTTGCAGAATGCAAATTATTATCAGTCATATCGTGAAAGTTCTGGGTAAATTAAACATATTTTTCCAACTTGCTTCTGCCAAAAATTTGGCTAAACTACGTTGATATTACAGAACATTTTTTGTTGTTGACGAAATAATGTAGCTCTGAAACAGGCATATCCAAACATAACCGAAGCTTAAAATTGATATGTATTAAAGATACCAGTTAAATATTCATAAAAAACAAATATGTTGGCACAAATGAAAGAATGCACAAACATTCATAAAACAGGTATGTTTTGGTCAGTATTTAAACACGTAGGAATGCATTAGTTTTTTTTAGGATTTTGCAGGAGTCATTTCAAGAGCATCTTTGGCAGGAGATTCTCAGTTGAAATCCAATCTTGCAACCAACCATGCATTTCAGTGGACGAAACATACGTGTATACGTCAAAATTTGCAAAAACATTCGTGTTGTTATGCTCGGAATTGGAATTGAGTTAGCCCTCAGGGCAGCCCGTTCACGCTGGGCATTTAAGTGTGACCATCAACAACCGAGGTGATGGACAGAGAAGAAATTACTTGCCAGTGCGTGAACTAATATCGTGTTATGCCTAGCAGTTGCCATAGGAACCACTGCCGTTTGGGAATAGGTTCATGGCTCCATTCCTTAAGCATTTTCACTACTTTCATTTCGGTAGCATTTTGGCATCGTCGTCAATTACAGGCTCATTTGAAGCCCTTCCTTGGCCCGTTTGAGGAGCAGTTCAGCAGATGTGTGAAAGGCAGATGAGTGGCAGGGGATTTCAATACCGAAAATAGGGCAAGTGAATGTAAGTTGGAAAAAATTAAAAGGCTACAACTGCAGACAGTGGAAGCATCAAAAACCCACCATTAAACTTCCGGATTACTAATTAAAAGGCCCAGAAATGGTACAAAAATGTATTCTGGGGATTATTTTTTAATTTGCCATCCAGTGAGTCAAATACATAATTGTATAACAAGTTGAAATTGTACTTGGGAATGCTACTGCATTTTAATTAGTTTAATTAAGCAAACTGTAAAAGTTTTCACGAATATCTAGTAAGCCTTGAATTCCAATGTAAGGGAAACAATGCATAGCAACGAGAGTGCATATTCTACAATTTATAACTCGGAAATGTCTTTTCTTGCTCTAATGTAATTTGCTTAATGTAAATAAGTATTCAGTTTTGTTTTATTTTATGGCCAGGTATGCAAGGGCTGTTATGTCATTTAGTATAACGAAAACTTCTGGTAAGGCGTCTGCTAAAGCATGAAAACACATTTTGCTTTCAAATAGAGATTATTGTTTAAATGCATAAACTTAAAATTTTTTCAACGTCTGATTAAATGCATTTGATTGACGTATTTTTGAAGGCAAACATTGCTCACATAAAAAATCACAAAGTTTTTTTTATGTTGTTTTCTAAAAATAATTGTTGATCTTCAGCTATATCAGAAACCGATATTGAAACGTTTATGATTTATAGCACCCTGGTGGAACACACCATACAATATCAGTTTTCAAGCTCACCAGCATGCGTCCTACTGGTATATTGGAAATGCGATGCCAAATTAACTATTTTTTCTGTGCAGTGTAGATCGCCTAAATCAATTAAGGGGGTATGGACGTGCCACACTGCAGCAATATACCTACTTAGTCAACAAATATCCAGGCTTTATTGACGTTCAGCGAACTAGACAACAACGTTTGCATCTGGGAACATGCATTCACCATTTATACCAGATAGTGATTGATGAGTTTGGTTCTTTCTCGAACGAAAGTGTCTATTGGAAATACAGCCTTTCTGATCTCGGGCTATAAACCAGCAATATTTCATTGGCAATATGTTTCTTTATAAATTTGACGAGGTGTAAGGCCTATCTATTTCGAAATGATGCGGAGCGTGCAATGTCAGGTTCTTGCAGAAAAGACAGAAACCCTCAGCCTGAAAAATGAATGGTAAAAGCCCTGCTTTGTTTCGCTTTGACTAGTAATAAGAAAAATGGTCTCTCGTGACCTAATCCAGCATTCAACCCTAAATACAGTGAACGTTTTTTTCTCTTTTTTGTGGTTACCTTTTTTCCATTTTTTCTTCGATCTGATTACAGATTGCTTGAAATTGAGAAATTGAGTATTTACCAAAGGGAAGATAATCATCGATTTTAGATTATCATTCATGTATGATGAACAGCTCATTCATGCATGATATATAATACTTTATCATTTTATCATGGTTTCTCTACATGTAAAGCCTTTGGAAATATCTTCACCTTAATATATACCAGGAATAACTTGAAAAAGTTGGGTTTAATTGCATTTTCAAATTATCGAATTAGTACAGCACTGGTCAATTTGCTGTCAACAACGCGAAGATCTACAGCATATATCCTTGACATCAATTTACAAATGCATATTACAGTTGCATATATAAATTGCAGTACGAATATTTCCGTGAAAAGTCTATAATGATATCATTATATCCAGTTTCATAAATGAATTCATAAAACTTTTCGTACGTAAAGTAAATTATGTCTTCTGTATAAGCTGGCAACGTGCAATTGTAAACAAAATGTTTGAATATTTATTTAGCTCTAATAAAACTTTACTTGCTTGCTTTTACTTGCTTCATTGCAATGTGTTGCAGAAAACATGCAGCATATGGACTTAGTTATTTATTATCCGTATAAGACCGTCTTGCATATCAGCATTAAAATAAATCATTTTAACAATGTCAAATCCACCAGTGAATTTTTCTTTGTCCCGGCATATTCAGCAGCAACAAAATTAAACTTCAGAACAATGAATATAAAATATTGTACTTGACTGTTGAAAATACTGATAGTCAAAAAAGGATAAAAATATTTGGTGTACTTGTGTATATTTCATATACAGTATAGAAACAGTGACCGTAGTCATGTAACTGTGACGGAACATGTATTTCCTCCAGGCATTCGATTATTCAGATTTAAGTCCGCAATAAATATTTTTGTATACGTTATGTATTTGCATCCATTCAATGGACAAGTGAATGTATTTGCTTTCTGCACATTCGTTTTGCATAAACCCGCTTAATGTTTACTTTGGTCCTACAATAAAAGCACGTCTGCTCAAAGCAGGAAATGGAACCAAGTAGCATGAAGGACTCTCAAGACTGAGATCTGTTCAATTATAAGTCCCTCTATTGGATATCTGCTTGACAAAATTTACAAAGGTGAACAATTGCGTTGTAAAAAATCAACAGATGGTGCGCCAAGATCATCATATCTTAGATACAAAATTACTGACACTAACCATGATTCTGAGAACAACAGTGCAGTAAGGCCTATTCAAATATTTAATAAGTCACGTAATATTCCTACAGCTATAAGACTTTCCTTGGAACGGGATAAGAAAACCTTATGTCTCTAATAACAAATTCATTACATATACAGGTTGTATTCAAATTTCAATGAAAACGCATTACATCAAGAGAAACCAGCACGAACTCCAATATCCTTTTTAGGTTAAATTTGAATGCGAGGATCAGATTCCATGCATTTGCAATGGCAAGCTATGTGTGCATGTCTATTATCCGAAAACGCACATTTCCCATTTACATGAAAATGCATGCATTATTCAATATGTGCCTCAGATCAAAGCTCTTTTTTGTGCTTAAAAACATTTTGTTTAATGGAAGACTCGGTGGTCTTTAATTATAGATTTTGTAAGGATATGAGTGCACAATACGAGTCTAGGCCATAGAAAAGTATCCAAACAACAAAGTGTACATGAATTGTTCTTCCCTAAATACATTCAGCAAAAGCTTTTGTATTTTGCGTTGGATATATGTTTCTTTTGATATATGCATGTAAATCGCAGTGCCAACCTACGAGCCTTTAGAAGAATCCAGACTATTTCATAGTTTATAGCGTAGCCTCCAAAATATATACCTTGTTTTAAATTCTTTTTAAGCAATCAACATTACCAATCAAAACTTGAACGCCTAGGGTAACAACGTTTTGCCCACAAATATCCCGAATTGTGTTCTTAATGTATAATTTATTAGTGTTCTCCCATTGGTCAAAGATAAATTGCATACCAGGTGACAGTGTAGTAGGATATAAATCAGCACATCTACTGCATTTACATAATTTCCAATGTCCCCATCATGTCCTTACCATATTTCTGTTACCATTTACCAGGACACCTTAGATAATTCATTTTACTATCATTTTTCATTATTTTTTGTTGCACTCTTGCATCTTGCATTCCATTCAGATACTGATTGTGGGTGTATTAAATTCAATTGTATAGATTGAAATTGTCTGGCTTCCCTAAAGTTTAGTAAGCGGGCAGTGATTGCCTGGCGGTAAGGGGCAGCTAAATCAGATCTTAAACTTTTAGGTAATATTGGCTTAGTCTGGGTTATATACCTCATTTTTTTTAAATTTCCACACGTATTTTCAATACTAAATAAAAACCGAGCCAAGTGCCGTCATACCCCGATGACTTTTCATTCCCGATATCTGATATTCAGACGTCGCCATGCAAACAAATAGGACGATTCCAGATTTGAAAAGCCAAGAAATAAATCGCTAGTCGCGCAATCCTCCGTCGTGTTTGTCTATTTGGGAAATTGCATTTTTATGGCCTTCCACGTAAGACAGTCGGAATTATCTGGAGAACTTCGATTTATTTCGTATCTCCTTCTCCCTCGTTGAGATTACTGCCTTAAACGTGAGCTCGAATTGAGAGCTCGGGCGTCAGTTCAAATGATAAAAGTGGAAAAGGCGAAACAAACTGAAGGAGGCATTTCAAATTAGGAAAATCTCGAGTAATTGGAAGCGCACCGAGCTTGCTCACACAGAAAATTTGGATTTTGCACTCGAACTGCACGGCGACAACCACATCAAAATTGCCTCTAAATATCCCAGCCTGCAGGGCATCAAGATGAGATCTGATAGGGCAAAGACTGCTCATCCATCGATGGAGAAATAGCAATATCGGATCACCGGCATAAGTCGGATTTATTTATAGGCAATACATACGCGACATTACCTAATTGGAAAGATTATTATAATTCTGAGCCCGAAAGAAACATTGCCAGCCAATGTTAAGAGACCGATACTTATAACAATAACGAGCTGCTGGCTGCTATAACAACTGAGAATTGCATTGCAGCCACCTGTGACATATATACCACTATCGTTTCTGGAGGAAATCTATCTGTCCAAAAACACTCGCATCATGTCGGTTGTTTGTCATGGTTGCTAAGACGATTTGGCAGTGGTCAACGACCATTTGTTAGCTGCCAACGCTATGACGTTGCAGTCATCAGGGGTCACAACTAACTCCGCTAAGGCTGGGAAACGCCATGACAACCACTCAAACAACGTATGCTATAATGAGCAAAAAACGATGCCATTTAATTTGATCAATCAAATTGTAAGCAATCTGCCTGGCTACACTGTCGTTTTTCGATAGCTCAAGAAGAGCAGTAAATAATGCATTTCCTTGAAATTTAAATTTTATTCAAATGTTACTTACTGATTTGTTGCTGTGCAACACAAGCTCTCCTGGAGTCGTTACCATGGAGAATTCTAAATAATCTAGTTTAACGATTTCCAGGATTTGAAACAGCATAACCAGATTACACGCCTGATTATGCAAGTAGCTGAATGGAGCTTTATTATGAAGTAGATTTAGTTACAAACTGCTTTCATAAAAGTAGCGTTATTTGAATGTGGTCATTCCAGTCGAATTTGGTGGTGCTACTGGTTAAACATTTTGGCTGTCATACAGTAGCAATGGAGATTGGAATACGCGTCGTATTTATCTAGTATTGAATATATGAGGCCAAAACCTATCGAAAACTTTGTTTGTTCATCATGGGTGAGTTTCCACGATGCGTCAGAAACATATTTGGGATTTCAATTAACGTTTGCATACGAGCACAACTGGTGCATTAAAGCTGAAAAGTTTCATTAGTTTGCACCATTTGCACGTTCACGAAAAGCTGTTGTGCGTATTCTATATTTATGCATATAACAGTATGATTGATTGCTAGCATACACATTACGACCATTTATATACGGCTGAAGGTAATGAAACGAGAAAATTAGCATTTATTCCCGATAGCAATCGTAACGAACTTACGTTTCCGTGATCGAAATATGTATGCGAGAGACGTGGGGGCTGTTTCAAATTTACATATTTACTCACCAAGCCAGGCTGCAAAAGAGCATGATAATTCTTAAGGGATATAACGCTAATTATTGATGGGTAATTTGTTAAACTTTGAAGCTCGCGGCTTTGTTAACTATGTTTAATATTTGATGTTGCATTTATATTTTTATTGAGAGATGTTTCAAGATACATGAACACATGTATAATAACATTAGAATTCAATATTCGATTAATGATTTGGCTCACCTAAGCCTTCTAATGTATTCAACAAAGATTCATTTCTTTTTTGTCTTGTTGAACTGTTTACAGTTATATAAACGTCACATCCATGTGCCTTTCATGCATACCACCACCACCACCACCACATTTATGTGCATTAATACCGGTATACTGCAATGGCTGCAAAACTGCATTTAATATTTGAAATCGGCTATGTATGATCATTGCTTACTATGTAACTTTGATCTATCACGTGAAATTCGTATGCATTTTGAGCAGTACAAGCTTTACATAAAATCTATTTACAAACAATTTTTTTTTCAAAAAAATGATATGGCTGAACATCTCTCCCATCTGTACACTCAACAAAACCTGGGTAATATAGAACATCTAGAGGTTTAATAAGCTGCTGGGAGGAATGGAGTATACCCTGGGGGGAACCTTTAGAGGTTTCATGAAACACCTTCACGGAATTCAAAACCTTCTAAACCGATTGCAATGACACCTTTGAAATCACACCATAAAGACATAGATTCAATTCAACCCCTTTAGCTTGAACGTCTCATGGAACCTTTAAGGCACATCTTTTTTAAGAATCTATACCGATGAGGATAGGCTATGAACGAGCGTGCATACCGTATACGAATATGCATAATCAGTAAGTTGAATGACGATTGAATTTATATTTAATGCGTATTTTTCTGGTTATTTTTGATAAGGTCAAGTTAGGTTTGGATAGGTGAGGTCAGGTAGAGGTAATCTTTTACAAGAAGGTCAGGTAGAGGTAATCTTTTACACGAAATTCGTAAACATTTCAAGCGTTGCATAAAATAAATTTAGAAACATTTTTTTCAAACAGAGAATTTGTATACATAGAAACGAAATTGATCAACTATCCAGAACCATTTTTGCAGTGCATACGAATGTGACCTAAACTTACCCAAGAAATTGCGAGCAGAAATACCCCTCTGCGCATCAGCTCTGCGGACGATTTTCAATTGAATTTATGACTTAGCTTAAGGCAAATGCATTGTTTCAAAGAAAATATCTTTTTTGAAAGTTTCATGAATGTCTGAGGAGAATAAAGATCTTTTCCCCCGCTCTCTAGCTCTCACTGTTTCTCACTCCAGAACAAAAGTGCTTCTCCAGATTTTTCTGCCTGGTTGAGCTCATTCATATTCCTAATCTCCTCAGCACTTTAAAATGAAAACACCACCGAAGAAGGCTGGTTGATTCTGCGCCTCGCAAACTACCGTTTTCCTATTATTGACCCATTTCGTTTCATCTTGACTTTGACAATAAAAGTTGACTGAGAGTTTATTTCGTGATAACAGTGAAGGCATTTATATATTGGACAGCGTAATTACTGCGGTTTACGTTATCTTTCCACGACCTATTTTGCTGAAATGGTTTCCGCTTATGTCTCACCAACCCTTGATGACCAAAAATGGCGCAAATTTGAAAGAAAACTTACCAAGACTGGAAATTTAATAAGCAGTATTGCGTCTTTTACATTATGGAAAGCAAGTATAATAACCGCTGAAAAATTTTAAAAGATGTAATTTTGTAGGGCAACCATCAAAACTTGGACTAAGAAATCCCAATAGATGAAATAAGTTTACATATTTAAAAATGATAGATATTCAACAATTACAAATAAAAATGCAGATCACAAAAACGTACAAATTATAAATCGTGCAATTAACAATTTAAAACAAACAAATCGCAAGAACATTATTAATAATACGTGCAAATCAATATCAGTAATTGATTGTAGGAGCGTAAGCAAGTCAGATAGTTTGCATCAAAGAAAATCAGCTATTAACTTATTGCTCTCTCTGCTTGTATTAACTACATTTTAGCATTCTTAGCCAAAAGATGTCTAAGGGACAATTCGATTGAGTTTGTCTTGAATGCATTCGTTGGTGTGATTCAGAGAGTTGTCACAGTGATTTTTTCTATCTTCTGAGACACCTATATGACGTTCCATTTCTCTTTTGTACCCCAGTCACTATAACTTAGTCGCGTTAAAAAAGTTTTAAAAATATCTGGCCCAGTGATGTTCGATTGAAGTGAGCTTTTTTACGCCGTCGTGCCCATCAACCTTGGCTTTAATTCAATTTTTCTGGATTCGTGATTGCCATCAACCTACAGTGTTCTTGTCCTAAGCAATCATCGCTGCGACCAAAGCTTCAGTGAGCTTATTATCGTTTCTGACAAGTGCATCAATCCAGCGTGTATGAGAAAGGAAAGAGGACAAGATCAAATGTTTTTGGCCGTACAAAAGGAAAAGCTTTTCTCTGCTCTTTCTCATGAATGGCAATTAGCTGCGAACAGCCATAGAGCAACTAATGCAAAGATGTTTGAGCAAGAGTTGGCAACAACGGATTATTTTTGTGCAACACAACATTTAGTCTTTAAGGAACTTCAAAACATAGGGAAATTCAATGTGTGGAGCAAATTTCCACAAAATGCATTCGAACATTCGCCATATAAATGCATCTTTAAAAATAGCCATTGAGTTTCTATCAGAAAGTACAGTTTATTTGTACAATTCTGTGCCATAATTGCAGAAATATTACTGTTACGTATATTGCCAAAGAAAATGGTCTGAGAAATCTGTTCAGAAAAAAGATTACTGTAGCAATGTCTGCATACGTGTAATATTTCTGTGTGTACTCCTGCATAAATTCCAGAGAATTAGAAGTGCCATTTTCCAAAAAATTAAGATAAAAACTATAGCGAAAATACACGCTTATTATGCACCAACTATTATACTTTTTGCATGGGTACATTTCATGCTCATTTCAAATCTGTAAAAGTATCAGCTGAAATAATTTCGGCTTTAAATCTGACGTTTGAATAAGCACATCCTCAACTGTTTAATGTATCACACAATCCATATGCTACATAAAATGGTATATTCATGTTCACTATACATGAGTGATAGAAAGCCATCAATGATGCAATCTGTCATAAGAGTAAACAATTCACTGTGTGCCAACAACAGAAACGACAATGCAAGTGATAAATGAAATGTTACCATTTCAACCGTAATACGTAAAAAACGTTCCTCAGACATATTGAGGAACAATAATTGTTATATTTAAGGGATGCGAGTGACGTTAATAAATTGCTTTCCAATCTTTAGCTGGATTGCTACGTGCGTGAAAGTATCTCAAATAAACGTACACAATTTAACAAGAAGTGCGGAAAATTGACAACATTTTTTCGCTAAAGTTGAACAAAAACGTGCTAGGATCAACACAAAGACTTTTTTAGGATTGATGATAAAAAGCCTCGAGAGAAGCTATCTTAATCGGAAATTGGAAAGATCTGCTCAGCAGAGAAGAAAATACTTCGATCTAGTTTTGTTTATCCGAGTTGAATGAAAACCTAACCTTTGTCATCGGATTATGTATTAGCGATTCCTCAGCTTAAATATACACTTTACTGATCATGGATTTCAGCACGTTGTGTAATAACGATTAATCCAATGTCTCTCAAATAAATTTAGTGTATTTTGATTACTCACATCTATGCTCAACTACATTTATAATGTACTGTATATACGGATTATGCTGCATATTCCGATGATGATTCCGATATGATTCCGTTGTAGATATTCCATATTTGATGTTTACAGTTACAGTAGCTGTTAATCTACATTTAATTGGTAAACATAACTGCAAAACTACATTCGCTCAAAAGCAATTATCATACAAAATGCAAGACTGCTTTGCATGATTAAACTGAATTTACCATTAAATATGAAGATCATTTTCCTTAGCTAGTAAATAATTGACAAATTAAAAGAGTTTTCTCTGCCTAACGTGCGTTTATGCATAGGCTCATATCAATTTAATGACTGCAATTAGTTCTAATTTGGATGCTAAATGTAAATGATTATCGCTTCCATCATCATATATTTTAATGCATCATAATGTTTTCGCGTAATTCCAAATGCCAAAGCAGCAGTTTGCCACAGGGCTCAAAAGCCCATTTTATACACCATTATAGTCAATCTTTGTCTTTAGGTGGCGGTTTCGGCGTCAAGCCATAATCCGTGAATGATAAAACGCACTAGTTGTAAACATATTTTCATTCAGATATGAAAAGGAAAAAGTCATCGCAAGACGCAGCATTGGTTGCGATGAAATGCTTAGTCTAGCCAAGGTAAACACTGTAGCCGAGTCAGCATATATGAAATAGTAAAGTGAACAATAAAATGTAAGAAATTTTGAAAAAGCAAAGCAGAAAATGTTCATACTTACTGTTGCAAAATGAAATAACAACTGCTTATAGTAGCAAAGCATGTGATTTAGAAACGCAATAACAAAATTTAAATACTGTATTGCATGCATTTTTTTCAACTTTACTGATGATGTGACACAGCAGCAATTCAACACTTATACACAAGCATACCTCAACACAAGCAGTATTTGGTCATACGTAAAAAACTAAATGAATTTGTCTGTTCTGTTAATGACTTGCTTGTTTATTGTGTACAATCTGCATGTAATAAAAGAGCATTATTTTAATGACAGCCAACAAAGCACAGCTTCCTTTCCATCAGCTCATCTTTACCGCAGTGTAAACATTTTCAGTTTCCTTCAATGTCGTGTCCTTCAAATCCCTCAATACCATACTGATGGTTTAAAGCACTGATGCTAACTTCAGTTTTTGCAATGTGTAGTATAGCAACTGACTGGTGGCTAGTACATGGTATGTATGCACACACATTGTAAATCCTCTTTATAATGGCATAATGTCACTGTATATTACTTAACTATTGTCATAGAATCAATATAGATTTAGTATATCATGAATATGTCCAATTATTGAATTGAGCATCCAATTAATGACATTGCCAATATCCATTAAATTTTCTTTATTCTTTGCTGCCTCGTTCCCCTTTAGGTTTTATTTCGTTGTATTTTTGGACTGGCCTCACATCGCACTTAAGTTCTTCTCCTGATATGGTCGTTAGGTCCTGTACGTCGCTAAAGCTTCTTGCAGCTCTTTTCCAGGAATTCTGAAAGGGCAACACTCGAGATTGTCTTCTAATGCTTCTGATTGCGTATGCTGAGCAGCGATCTGGTGGGTTTCCATTTGAAACCTTTGAAAGTCCAATTTTCCTCAAGTCATTGGAATCAGGTATAAATGCAGCTCCTCGTAGAAGTCAATGAGCTCCAGTGATACTTTGGAAGCTCGCCAAGACAATTGCATTTTATTCCTAATTTTTGCTACCTCGCAGTTGCTCGATTTCAGGCGAAAACGACTCATTCCGTTGCCAGCCTCTTAAATCATCGAGATTCCCAAATGATTTTCATTAGCAAGAGCTTGTGAATTAATTTATTTCTTGGGATACAAACGCACACCGTCTTCACGCGCCAACGCCTTCTTCATTTCTTATAAACGCTAATTCTGACAATAGCATATGTAACGATGCGGAAATGGAAGAACTTCAACTGAGAAAAAACGTGCTGAGAAATTCAATTGCATCGAAATAGCTCTGTTGAAGTAGATTAATTTCAAGACGAGAAACCAAATATTGCTACATTTATAACTTAATTAATTGAAGTTAAGATGTAAAACAATCAATGCAAATCAATATTCCAGCTATGTTTTATTGAAGCCTTACACAACGAACCAGCCTACATTAAAAAAAAAAATGATATGAGGATGTGCAAATAATATACGCGAAATCTTACAACAAAATACAGGGCAAATAGTCTGTTCCACTATGGAGGAGGAGGCATACATTGATGAGATGACCTTTGTCGTCGATAGTGACTCTCCTTCCATTAGTAAGATGGACCATGGTAGATCAGCATGTAGGCCTAGGTGATATTGCATTCGTCCATGTCATCTTATATGCCTGTGTCATCTAAAAATCATTGTCGATAGGCAAGCTGATCACAGCAGTGCAATTTCTCAGCGCCTGGGTGACCGACCTCTATGCTCACAAATCGTTGAGATTCTTTCTTTCAACCAGTTTCAACTTAGAAGGAGAAGGACAACACATATACAACTTAACAGAAGTTTGCAGTGTAGGCGAGACACCAAGCCTGGTCCTCTCAGCATCTCAACAAATATATCTCATGATAACGCAAATGCAGACTTTGGCAACCAACGCCCAATTTCATAAAAAATGAGGATTGTGATGAGTTCAGGAATATCTGAGGAGTAACTGTGTAGAGTTAAGGTTTCAGGTTTCCAAACCAAGTATATATAATTCTACAAGTAAGTATGTCCCATGGCAAGATTACCTCAACTTCTTGGGGATACTCCTCAGGTTTCTCCACGCCTCAACACCTCATTGTTCATGAAATTTGGTCTGTATCTAAAATCATGATGTTGTATATGTTGTTTCAGAAACAAATAGATGGTTTACATTTGGCGCTGCTGCAATATAGTTTTCTGGCCAACTAAAACACTATGTGTAGAAGGGTAGGTTAACCCCACTTAGTGGTGTGAAGCCCTAATTTAAAACACACCAGACGTTCCAAGCTGATCTTATTTAAAAATGGTGTAGATACTGCAAGTTAGTTGCATTGACGTCAGATAACAGAGTAGGGCAGAATTAATTATACGATGGGTGAAGTTTAAATTAAGTTTTCATTAGGCGATTTCCGAATTTACAATTTACAAATGAGCACTTAAGTGTCCATTTTGAACAATTTAGCAGTCTGCCATACGCTTAAAATTGATGTTGGTGTTGGTGTCCAACATCTCCACGCATCACGTCCTTCCCAGCCTGATGAACCACAACACCATCTGCTTCCACCACAAGGTCCATCATCTCTTGACACACAGGTACTAAAAGCCATAGTGCACAAACAGCTAATGCGGAAGCCCTCGTTGTCTTACTATTAGAGTTGAGCCAATGTCCAACGCCCATGCATATCCTCAGGCGGTGAAGACCACTTCCGTCTTATTCAAACCGCATACTGTTGTTTAGTTAAGTTTGTTTTGTATAATGTACCAATATAGAGGTTGCAGATCGTCCGCTGTTATTGTTTACTTTGAAAATCTCTCAGTTCCTTTCGCTTCTGCGCGCCAGTAGCACAGTCCGAGTCCCTGCATGAATTTCAAACAGCCTAGTCATATACATTTAGATTAAGTGCCATGGATTTCCTGACCATCTGTATAATGAAAGGATTTATTGCATCCACTGTTCCTGCATAGAATCGGGCTGTTTACGTGGCGCGGTGTGTATAATTTGTTCGTTATACTGTGGGAGATTTACGTTTTGTGGCATTCACCTTATTGATGATAGCACAAATGTTTCTGACTAGCCCAGAGCCAGTGCGGTTGAGCCCCATTGCGAAACGGATAAGGTTGTGACCGCACTTACTCGCAATCGATATATGGCATCTTTTGATAAGGAAATTTGCATCGGGCGCCTGCCCTCGCAATGTATAAACGTCATTTGATGATCACTCTCTTATGTAATCCTTCAGCGAAAAGACAACGCAAAAGGCTATCGCAGGCTCGCTATATAACAGATATTTCCTATTCTCAGATGCAATTCATTTTGAGTACCCTTAAGGCGGCCATTATTTGAAGCATGGGAGACAACGACATATGAGCCTCAAAGTAATGACTACTATTTGTTGAGTAGCTCAACTAAGATACGAGACAAAAAGCCAAATTCCAATAATCAATCAAGTCCATTAGGAGGCACCACGTAAAGTCAAATACAGGATTGAATTGAGGACTTGCTGTATTGACTACTTGCAACTGAATGCTCAACCAATGGCATAAATACGTGGTGTTGACTATGCACAGATCGTCGAATAGAATCAACAGTTGCACTATTTGAGGGGCTAATAATCTATCAGTGTAGGGCATAGATTTTTAGTTAGTTAAGTCCACAACTAAATAACTAGTCCATATTCAGTTACGTACAACTAGAACTGTGTAGTTGTTAATCACCAATATGCAATTAATTTTGAAAACGTCTATAGTTTTAGTTGGAACTGTTTTGGTTGAGAAAAAATTCGAAAGGTGTGCAGAAACATTTCTATTGTCTTGAATGCAAAGTTGTTGATTAATAACTTCAACTTCTTATGGAAGTTATGGTATTGTTAGGTGTCAATCAACAACTTCGAATGAACTAATTAGTTGTTAATGGTCATTGCACTTAATTTGCCTTAACTAAAATAATTAGTTGTTCGTTCAAACTAAAAGTGAATTTTAGTAGGTTTTAGTTGCATCTAATTCTTGCCCAACACTAAAGCCTACTATTAATAAACGAACTTCGCTGCAAAATGTGACTTCAAGATACCACCAACTGACTCAAATTGAAAAAAAGGATTTTGACCCATGGACCCTTTTGATACAGCAGGAAAAAGAAAATCCGTTAAATTGTTAAATATATACTCCAGCTGTCGTTTATACACATTTTCATTCAGCAGCTAAACTAGATTCGGCCAACTATCTTGCAGATCTCTGAACTCTTGCCATTTCGCATCTTGCATTTGGCTGAAAACCCCTTTTATCCCCAGACTGATCAATTCCCATTGCCGGACTCGTTTGGACTAGGGTAATTTGCAATGAAGTGTCTTCATGATTCTGGAGGCTCGCGTTTCGAGCTCGATGTTCTTACTGTAGGTCTTGATCAGAGTAAAACCGGATGTTATCCATCAATTGTTATTTTTCTCGTTTTGCCCGCTTAAATGCGGACCATCTGACTGGCTCTCCCACTTCCTAGAAGGACTCAAAGCGATCTTGAGTGCTATTTAAGGCAACTAAATTGTTCAGTCACACTGCGAGGAATAAATATACGGACCCATAATGATGAAAAATGCCAGGATACACTCAATCTATGTCAGCTACTCGCAGTCGAGCAGCGCAATAACCCACTGAGGAAAACGAGGTTAGCCCAAATGGACCAATTGTGTTCCAGAAAAGTGCTAGATCTGTGAAACAGGGCTTCCTAGTCGACACCACTAATGCAATTTACACACATGGATTACTTTTGCAATATTGCATATTATGCTCTCCTATATTGATGCATTTTCGTATTGTGATTCAAATTTAGCGGTAATCCACGTACAACGAGTATTGTTGCATCAACTGATTCCAATTCCATTTTGAAAACCAAATGTGTGTAGCATTTTACACTAGTTTAATCTTATTTCGTTTTAATTTTTCTACAGAGATAGTATTTCATTCATCATGAGTTGTGACGTTAATATCTCAAAAATACCTGGTCACAAGAACAGTAAAAATCAGTATAAAATTCCTAGGATATGTGTACAAATATACTGACTTTTGATGTTATTAGTATAAATCTTACATCATTACTGTCACTATAGTGCCAACTACATATGGCAAACACTTGTACATATATTATAGACATAAGTATGCATCACGGTTCTGCACATATCAAAGAGATCTTTCCATCTGGAATTTTGTGTGTCGATTGTTTGTATTGGGATACCGCCTATAAGTAGGTATCCACTTGTTTTGTTTTCCCCATCTTCATATGCCATTTTTAGCGATGCCTTTTTTTTTTTTTTTGCATAAAAAGGACTTTTCCCAACCATGTATAATGCAAAACAAAAAGCTAATATTGCGCGCCACGGGCTTGCAGTATATGTATTTTAGATTTCTTCTATCTGCTGAATATTTTATAACGATCGTCTGGTCGGAGACACGTGTTTCAAACATCATAAATTGGACCCAGTTTACGGTTGAAAAATGGGAAAAAACTAGCAGACAGTTGCGAGATACATATTATAGATCCCCTGAGAACTGACAAGCAACTTCTTTTGCGAAAATAGTAAATAAATTATAAAGTACCAATTTGCTAAAGTGTTCGAACTAGTGCATGTAACACAGCTGGTTGCTCTTACGGTATATGATGTCGTGTTATTTCATTTCGTCATTGTATTCGCTGTAATGGAAATCGATGTGTTGCCATGTGGTGGTTATCACTCAGGTTTAAAAACGAGTTTGAAAAACTGGAGTTAACGCTGATTACATCGGTTACGTCCCACATTGTTTACAGATTAAGTTCGAAGAACGATAACATATACATGTACGTGCAGGCTCTTCAAAAATCAGTTTCTATAACTTTTATGCACAAAATATCTAGTTGAAACTGATAATAACAGCATTGCTTAATATTGAAGGTAAACCAAATTCTAATAAAACTAAAAGGAGATACAGTGATTTAAACTACATGTGATACCGGTAAACAGTATAAGCAATTATATGTTTGCGTTGCATACTTCTTCTAAAATGTGCATGTAAAATTCTGCTAAGATTATTTATTAGTCTCATTTTGGAGCCTACAGTGTAAATAATTTTGATAAACAAGAAATGACAGTTGTTTTTTTGTAAGATCTATCAAATTGATCTGAATAAACGTTTTATGTGTAGAAATTTGCATTTATGCGCTGCACATACAGTATATTTTTGTAAATAGTTTAGAGAAAGTTATTTTCGATGTTAACTTTGCGTGCATTTGGCTACGTGATGGTTTGCACGTTAACACTATTAATCTATGCTGTTATTATTCACACAATTGTATTCACACTCCACTGTATATTTTTGCATTTCATACATCTCGATTTAATATTTTGGGTAAATGCAAATAAAATTTTAATTTATAAAAACAGTAACGCATTGCTTGTGAACCCTGATATAAATCCTTGTAATTAGAAGCATTCCCATGTGACTTAATTTAGTTACTAATTAATCTTTTATAAATTTATTTAAATTAGCGATGCACTAAATCTCAATGAAAGAAATACAAAGAGGCACACATTATTCAGAACTTTTAATCTAATGTTAATCTTGCAAAACCTTTAACAAAATCCATTGCAGCTAACATACTGCCATTCATAAACTGTGCATATTTTTAAAATACAGGCATGTTGCTAAAAACCAGTTTTTCTTAATGGCAAATGTGCTCAAGTTGCGTTCCACGAGCCTTAAAAGATTTTCGCAAATCCTGGAATATTCATTAACATGAGCTAACTATGCCTCAAATTGCAAAGGTAAGTTTCTAGAAAAATTTAATATATGCAAATGAGGCATACGTTAATGCAAATAACACACGTGCATGTACGGATTTCCATCAAGAAACTGTTTCTGAAGTACTTCAGGAGTTTTCCTAATTTAAAATTCTGCTGAGGTAGTTTCACTTTGGAGACAAGCTGTTTAATTTTGCGATCACGTTTTGGGCGGCAAAATCACCAAAGAAGATAATTATATATACCTTTGATGTACATTATATACACTTGACATAGTTAGACGAAGTTACTGTAGACTATGCGCTTCAGTTGGTAAATTTTATCTTATGACATTCTACAAGTTTGTGTAGACTGCAATTTAGTTGATCGAGTAGGAAGGTGTGCACATTATACTTACATAAAATGAATAATATGAAATAGAGAAGCAGATTTTATTTCTATCCGGACTTTAGTTCTCTGCCGCATTCACTTGTCGTCTTATTAATTTAACAAGTGAACGTCATGACAGCACTAACACTTTATATCAAGTATTAATCAAGTATTGAGATCGCTACTTTAAAACTCCTCAAAGACAAAAATTTAATAATACAGGTCCCATTTGCAAATTAAGCTAGACTTAATTATTTAAAAAGATACATGAAATACAACAAACCTTCCCACTCACTAGCCACGCAATGTTAATACCTTGAAATATAACATAAAAACATTTTTAAAAGCCATGCTTTGTACTAAATGCACTAAAACGTTAAAATAATTTGGATAAAAACAAAAAAGAGGTAACAACAAGATGGAAACTATTATAATATAACAAAAAAAAAAATTTAAAAAACCATGCTTTGTACTAAATGCGCTAAAACGCCCTAAATGCATTTAAAACAATTGCAAATTTAGGAAATTGGTTACGTCTCTGCTTTTGCACTCAATGGAGCAGCATGCACAATAATGTACTAAATCCTATAGGGAAGAAATTCAAAATGCCAATAGTTACTTAAGTAATTGTACTCTAAAGCCCGTACCATGGACTAGTCTTGCACGTAGTGCACGAGCAATGACTCAAGTATCGATTTGCGCTGATCTGATTGGGTAGAAACAGGTTTAGGAGTCTCTCTCATTGCTCAAGTATGGTACAAAAGGAAGCGGTGATACGGACATAAGTAACTGTATTGTATTTGCTATGAGCGCACCATGCTTTCAGTCCTATCGTTCAAATGCAATATTTTAGTGAATTAAGACACATTGAAGCTCTTGTTTTTGATCTTTTAGTGCATAGCACCTGTGAATATAAGATGAAATTCAGTATTCTGTATTTCAAATGATATAATTAAGCTCTATACATCTTTAGAGGGTTAAGTGATTTTCTTCTGTTAAAATCGGTATTTATGAGCAGAAAATGTTTAATTATGATGGGATCACAAAATTCCATTTTTGTAATTGGCAACGAAGTACATCTGAACATAATGCACTTGTAAGCAAGCCCTTGTTTATGGTCGCACTCACTGCGCTGAAGAAGATGAGCGACACTGTAAACATAGTTTTCGGAGCACTAAAACGTGCCAAAATATTATAAATTATTTCTTATGCCAAAGGTTATCTGAGTGGTTATCATCAGGCACCATCCAATGTCCACAAATCATCTTACTAATAGTGAGTGTGACTGAACTTGCTTCAGCAAACATGTTGCAACTTAGTCAACGGTTCGACCCATTGTTTCCCCACAGACCTCTTCTGTCGTTAATATTAAAAGCTGATATGGAAACGACACATGGCTCATTTACATAATCACTCGCTCGTTGCTTAATGCTAACTACGTTGTTAATTACTGTATTGTGGTTTCAGGAACACACGTTTGGGTGCCGGAAAATGGCTTTCAAGGATGGTCCATATAGTATTTACTGGAACGTGTATTTCTGCAAAGAACTCCCTGGAAAGGACGATGGATACACCCCATTAAATTAGTAAGCTTAAAAATGCAATATGTTCTAAATGAATACATGCTCATAACGTTAAATAGAAGTAACTGTCCACCATTTGGTAAATTATGAAGAAATTTTGTTTTTGGAGGAGGTGATTGTTTTCTATTTTATTTGTGGTAGCTGCAATTTTAATTTCGAATTAAATGAACCTTTCTTGTAACGAAATTCTCAACACTTTAACCTCAATGACTAAAGAATAACCAATAACTTAATCCATTATTAGTTCATAATTGTTGTGTAATTGTTATGTTTGATATCGTGTACAAGTTAAATTTTATTCAGTAAGTTCATGAAATATTACATTTTTAGCCAAAAATGTAAGTTGTCTTGCGAATGAATCATCATATTACATGGTATACTTAACAAAGTGATCTTTTCAAATACATTTGCTTTCACAATTTAGCGCAAATCTCAAAATTCGTGAATATAGCATTATATGTTATTTAAAGAGTAATAATTATGATACCATTTGTGGGAAAATTGCAGAGTGGATAGAAACCTGGAATTCACTTTTGATTTTTAATCATTAATTGATAGAACGAAAATAATTGCTAATATCGTAATGACTGAATCACAATTTCAGAGACACATAAAATGTGCACGCTTGTAACGTTTGCTTGTGAATTCGTTTGCTTGTGAATTTTGCATCGATCAATCAAACCGAACATTCTTAAACTGGCTAAGTTGATGAGGATACCCTGTACGCTATTTGCCCAAGATTAGAAGTTTCAGCTCAGTTGCCATTGACGCCAGCTACACCAGCATAATAAATACTCGCACAAAGAAATACCTTGCTCTCCACACACATCAGCTAAGACAAATGCCTTTTGTATGGAAAATGACATTTTCAAATAAATTTCATCAGTAACATTAAAATGTTAGATTCGATACAAAGATGTTAGTTTCATCAATCAAAAGGAAGTGACACATGAAGCTGTTCCGAGCACAATTTTCGGCCGAAAATGAATGTGTGTGCAGGTTCAGAAGTTAGAGTAGATGCAGAAAATATTACTCAATCATTATTTTAACTGTATGGTTGAAATCCGAAATAAAAGCTACTACAATGGCAATGTTCTGGGAGAGGCTCGTCTGTCAGGCGAACAACGAAATGATCAATTAATTATATCTGAGATTTTTTGAAATAACAGCCTCGCTCTAGGTGGGCATAGGGAAAACCGCTAAGCGTGAAATAAGCGAAAATTCTATTATACATGTGGTAGCGCTTCTAATAGATTTTTCATGCGTGTGCAGTTTTGACGCGTTTTTTCAGACAGCTTTTTTATTTAGCTTTATCTACAATTAACACGTAATGAAGTTAACCTAGAATCAGACAATGATGAACTACAACCACTCGATTTCGTTCCAGGGAATATTATAAAGGCGGCCTCTCATTGCAAATAATTTTTGAAAACATTTGAAAGATAAATTTTGGAAAAAAAATCGAAATGCGAAAAAATTCTTCAATTTCGTAGAATTTCTAGGGTAAGTGAAACGAAAACATTGTGGGTGTTTCTGATGATGTTGTCAGCATTGCATGCCCTATTTTGAGGGCAAATTATTGCGCAGTTATTTTCTGGCCTTCGTTGCTGGGAGAAATTTAACCACGGTTAATACCCGTGATACGGATACTAAATTGGTTCATGCGAACTGCAGTGTAGGCCTACTTATATTTCGCTATAAAATGAGCGGTTGTAAAAGGTGGCATATTCTGGGTACAGAGCCTGTAATGATTTGTTGAGAAAACTCTTTAGATAAATTACGGCGCTACAAAAGCCTAGACTTTTATTCCGTACAGTTATTCGCCTTCATGAGCAGGCAATCACTGTGAGCTCAAGTTTCATGCATGATTGCCTATTTTAAGGGGAAAACGATGCTAACGCTACTCCAAGCCGTTTACTAGTACATGGTGTCCTAAATCCAAAATGTGACGCTTTTCAGTACCTTGATGGATGTCTCGGTTTGATTTCAGAAATATGTATGAATTTATTATTTATGTTCCTTAACCTAATAATATGTTCGATAACAGCTGTTTTATCAAAACGTTCCTGTAAAATTACTTAAGGTTTAATTTTTTCTTAATTTTTTTTTAATTTTACCTTTTTAATATTTATTGAAATAAGATAAGAGGCATACATGATTTTACTTTTAAATAGATGATGACAAGTCTTCTCAAAAAAAAAAAAAACATTCATCCTGTGCATGTGGTGGTTTATCTCTTTGAATATATAGTTGATGTAGTGTATCCACCATAAATAAGTCATATGTTTGCCTTAATTTTCTTATTTGTCCAGTGATGTATTGTAAAGACTACTGGAATGTCAGTGGTTCTCCTAGAATACTGAAATGGAATACAATTTTTTTTTATTAAAATAGGAAGGCATTTCGTTCATAATTTTCTTTGAATGCTTGTCCTTTTGTTAGTTGAGGCCCTGACTGATATCGAAATAAGTGCGACGCTGACGAAACATCCCAAATTTCAGAGTTAAGGCCCATTGTAAGTCATTTTTTGCAATTGAATTTTGATAATTTTGGACAGATATGATAAGTTCAAATGAAACTAAATGTTTTAATTCAAAGTCCATATTGATAGTAAGTTCCTGCGCTATATAAAATGAAAAACATTTCGTTTTTAGAATTTTTCCAGATTCTAGATCTCTTATATTCCCATTCAGGCGGCAGGTGCTGCCATCTATCGCTCATAAGGCAAAATAAAAAGTCAAACGTAGAATTATCGTTTTTATTAATATCATATGCATTTCCACAAGTTGTGAAGAGCACATACCAAAAATCGCAAGTCCCTCTTAATGTTTTTTCAAAAATATTTTAATATGTTGATCAGGAAAGGAGAAATTGTGTTTCGCAATTTTGTGCAGGGTGTCCCCAAACTCACAACGCACTTTCAATGGGCCTTAAACACTACGTTTAAATGCCTCGATCAATCGATGCGTGTCGCATAGCACGAATTGGAGCGAATCAGTGTCAAAGATGTTGACAAAATATCTGGCTGGACTGCGTAGTGTCGAACCCGCACTATACAGGCTAATAAGCAGGAAAATAGCATGTAGCAAATGGAAAATGTCCGCGCCCGAATAATAGTCTGGTTGGCTCGGAAATAAGATGAAGCATCTGGTCGCCGAGTGGGCAAAGTTAAGTCAATCAAACTCGGCGAAAATCAATATACGAGCGCCGCTGATGACGTCGACCATGATGGATGGCTACGCTTTGAATGATATGAATAGACTATTGATAAGGCACTAAGTGTTGCGGTTCACACTCGAAATAATTGCACGCTGGGAGGCCGGCCCCAGAAATTGCACGGAAATTAATTAGAGGCTGATTGCCCCAAATACAGCATTCGAATTAAGTATGCCGACTCGCATCTCAAAACTCGAATTGTTAGCTACATGTAGTTCAGCTTCATTTTATCGTTTGAGGAATGCTCGTAAACGACATTTTCGAGGCACTCTACATTATCGGAAAAAAGTGTTTTAAACTTCTAAGTTGTTGGACACGACACGACACGTCGACCAAACATGAAAAATTGAATTACACGGCTGGCATCTACAAGGTGGTTATAAGACTTAACGAACCGTGTAATTTCCTCCATCTCTTAATTGGATCGTTAAAAGATGAAAGGAGAGATTAACAGGATCACGAGTTCGATGCAGCCTCTGCTCGGTTTATCTGACAATTTGGCCACCCAACACGACCAGGAGGAGATTTCGTTTGTCCGGATTACTCGTCCAAAGAAATCGTTAGGGGCCGCCGCGGGATTCTTCAATTATTTAGTCAAAACTATTGCACGGTTGACCGAAATAGGGGAGCACAATGGAAACAGCAGCCTGACCACTTGCAACGTGATGACCAACGCGGGTCTAATTTCACCCTCGTTTTACTGAGTTAAAGCCGTTTCCAGCTCGTATTGGCTGATTGGGATTGGCGGTTTTTTTGCCCACTCAAACCTCCCTATGTTGACCATTTAATGTTACGGACTTGACGTACGTAAATTACCAGCCATTTCGAGCGCACCTAAGATGGCTGCAAAGCAAGTGATTACAGTCGCAAAAAAGCCCCAAGGTTAATCAAACGCGTCCTGGATGTTGGCAGACCCCCATCTTCGGTATATATTACGGCTCAAATGTACATAATATACACATGTACGAAGATTTTAACCATACCTATCTATAATAGACGAAATTTGTATTTGTCTTATTTTCCGTTTATTATCCTGTCATAAATTGATCTTTACCTAATGTTAATGAAATTAATGTGAAACAAGTCGCATTTTGAAAAAGCTGAATAAGCATATGTTATTATTATTATTATTATTTGTTTAGTAGCATTCACTAAGAGCAAAAATACAGATACAAAACAGTTCATCGAGCAAAAGATTTAGTAATGCAAAATAAACATTTGGTTGATCGAAAACAAAGTCTGAATAAAGGTGGCATATCACATTTGCAAAATATGTTCTTTGATTTTCATTTTTCAATGTTTGCAGCTGGTTCGACATGATATTCTGGAGCACTCATAGATAGATGTACGCAAGGAAAGTGGTAAACTGTTCCATCGATGATAAGATCGGTAAGGAATTAATGTGTTGTCGAATAATTTGCTACTACACTCTAAACGGAAAAAGTACAAATGTTGAACTTATAGGGTACAAATGCTTTGAATACTATATACACACCCTATGGGTACATATGTTCATCACATGTGTACCCTTGACATGTGTTCCTAGGGGTACATTGTACTTTGAGGTACAAATATTCAAATCATTTTATCCCTTTAGGTACATCTATGATATATGGGGTGCAAATGTACATTTGTACCCCACAAAAACTGCATTTGTACTTTTACGGTTTACAGTGTAATGTTATTATTATGAAATTGGAAATATTTAGTTTGTCTAGTATCAGAAAGTTTTTTTAAATGACCGTGATATAGTGGAATGGGTGGGATGAATTTCTAATGGCATTGCCCATTTCGCTTAGATCTGCATAATGGAGAATTTTTTGGAAAGATAGTATCTTGTTATTTTTACAGGTTTCAGTTATAGATGACGTTCGTGCAAGCCCCTATGTTCGTGTATGTTTTATAGTTTTTTCTAGTCTAATGATGAAACATCAGTTTGTATATTTCATCGTGACGATCTGAAAAGCTTCAGTTTACAATAATCTTGTTTACTTTTCTGACACCATTTGGTCACATTTAGTCACAATTAAATGAACCGAACAAATACCTGATACAACTTAGCATTATTTTGGGATGATCGAATAATTTTCATCTGACAAATGCATGCCCAAATTTCTTACAATATATCTTACATTGGTTACTCCGTGTTTGGCAGTAAATGCACCATGTACGATAGTCGCCTAACTTTTTGTCAATTTCGCTCCTAGCCCAATATCAAAGGTGCCCAAAGCTAATGGTGTTTCCACCGTAACGCATTCCGAATGCTACAATTTAACCAAACTTTAGTTAACCAGCTAATGGCGTAACTTCTGTTAATCCCCTTTGCAGTGAGTGAATACATTGCAAGTGCCGTTCACGTGATGTCGATACGCTTCCCTATTTAATCCTTGGACGCTAATTAATCCCTAGCGATTGCGAGCCATCCATTGCCGGGTGATAAGCATCGCCACGCGTTGCACGAATGATCAATTTGAAAAGTATGGAGAGATAATTAAGAGAGGGCATGCTCAACATGCTAAGTAATTTCTGGCCATGCCATGGGGTCCTCGCTAACCTCAGGTGACCCAATCGCTCAAGCGACACCAATAAATGACCGATTTGAGGCGAGCAATACTAATGAGCATCGGTATTTTATATGCCCGTGCAAGGCGCATTTAAATAAACAATTTAATGGTCGTTGCACCATGCCCCCTTATGGTTGAAATACGATTAACGATGTTTAAATAGGATGGAAAGCATGTTATCAAATTGGAATAAATCGCAAAATTTCATTTGTTTTCCCTTTTTAGGTTGGAATATAGCCTAAAGTTTTGAGTTTCAAAAACTGAAAATGCCAAGACGTAAAAATTAGTTCACTCGTTACGATCTATGATCGAAGCCTGCACCTCAATACATATCGTATCCAACCCTCTTATATTAGTGCCAAATTATCTCGGGAAAGGAAAATCCAAGGACTGCGCCGACCTGGATATAAGCTCATGAAAGGTCAGAATAAACGATTGGTCCAAAAGACCCATAAAAACACACAAAAACAAAAAAAAAATCGAAAATCTCCGATCCAAAATTAAATATCAAGTAGAGGAATCAATAGGGGATGGTATGGTGAACAAAAAAGTCTATTGGGGTCCCAATGGGTAAAAAAGTGAATCTACACGTATACGATTGCTAGCAGTGGGAATGTTACCATCCCTGGGCATTTAATTTTTAATGTTTTTTTTTGTATAGCATGGTAGAGGCATTCTGGATGGAGAGGAATCACCTCGTGGTGTGCGGTACAATTTGCTTTACTTTGAGGATTTTTTTATTCGGCAGACTTTCTGATTTTAAAGTCGTGGCCGATTTATGAAGGGAAAGCATTCCCGAAATTCGTCCATGGATTGTGGACGAAAACCACCTTCAGGTTAGGCCGACCTGGGAAGCGAACCCAGGTCTCCTGAAAAGCGAGGCATAGACGAAACCAAACGACCAACCTGTTCGGTGGCACCAATGACAGTGATTCTGAATTTTCTACCACACTCGGCCCCCATGTCAGCAACCTCTTTAGCGTCATCCAAATTTCAAACAAGACATTAAGGGGGTCCCTAGGCACGTTCAATATTATCAAGCTAAAACTAGATGGCGCTGAAAATCACAGGGCAGGGCGGGGCCATGTGGCGCCATCTGTCGGATAAAATTGCACCACACCCCGATAATATTTCGTATAATGATGATAATGACAAGGTAGCCCTTAGCCATGGCACTGTGGATCGGTTTGCTAATGCTCCTGCCTCGCAAGCAGGAGATCCGGAGTTCGAATTTCAGCTGTGCCTCATTTTTTTTTTCTCATTAAATTCTAATTCTAAAACCAATTTAAAGATATATAGGTTATGTCTTGCAGAGCTTCCATATGCATGGAGCTGTGGCTCGGTTGGTAAAGCTTCTGCCTAACAAGCAGCCGATCCCGTGTTCGAATCTCGGCTCAGAAAAATTGCGGTTTTTTTCTTTTCCGCACGTGACTCCACCTGGCGGAAAAAAGTTGAAGCTTTGGTTGGGCTCACGGACAGAGCGCTCGATTATTTAGTAGTGATTACGTTTATAAGAGACGCAAATGAAGATATTTTTATGAAAAAATTTATTGTTACAATATGTGGAGAAATCTAAAGTATGTTGCACTAGTTTGGAATGAGTTAGTGTACTGTTTTTGCCCTGTTTTAGAGTTTATGGGCATCTGCAATATGGTATACCCGCGGGAATAACACAAATGCATTTCGAGACAAATGTGACTTCTATAGAAAGTGAAAATCCACTCACAAGAAAGTTATATGCATTGTGGATTACGTGGTATTAAGTGTTAGAGTATAAGCAAAGACTGTAAGGACCGAGTCCAATCTTGAAGTTTCAGCACAATGGTATGCTCATTACCCTATACCTTCGCACGCTAAAGTACTTAATTTTCGCATCCGTCCGTGCCAGCATAAATAGGTCTATAAGGAATCCTAGGAATTTTACTACCACTATGTTAGGCCCCCAGTAATGGATTTGACAAACTACTGAAGATCCTTTACGCGTTGATGCCCTCCATAAAAGCCACGTTTCGCCACTTTCAATTTACAGGGTGAGAAATATCGATCTTCGTGCCAATCTGGGCCTAAATAGCCGGCGTTTTTATGAAATAAGTCGCAGTTTTGAGATGTATAAGCTTTTAGCACCGCGTCGCGACAGTGTTTCGCTTTTTACTTTTATTTCCTTGGAGGCTTTTTTAATTCGAGAAAATTGTTGGGTCTTAGCTTTTGATAGATGCATGGCTTATACTAGCGAGCTATAAAGAATTGTTCGCATGCAAGCTATAAACTTAGCACATTCTGGCATTATGCCTAGATAATGTTTTAAAGGAAGCCATAACAGGGACTAACCCAGAAAGCGATAAAAAATGGGAAAGCCGGTAGCCAGTTACAGTTTAAAGACACCTTAGAAATAAAGAAACTGAATGATTTGGAAAACTTTTACCAGTACTTTATTTCATAAAACAACGTACTGCACTTATTGCATTTATTTTCTTAATTGATTTTAAGTGCAATCAAAACTCTTTGAGTTAAAAGGAAGTCCTTGAAAAGTCATCTTTCCAAAATTTCCATTTTTCACTCCCAGATCAAAATATGTAGGTATATTATAAATATCCCCAATTTAATATGCGACAAACACAATAGTATAATTTAACTTGATAATGGTAAGTGCTACCGTAACTTCATTTTCACTCTTCGTGTTTTTTTGGGAGTTTTTTCAAGAAAGCAAATAAGGTGGTTAAAATATTTTTTGTGATTAGACTCGTAAGAATTTCTATTTTGTGAAACGAGTGGCAACCATGACATGCCTGTCGGTCACCAGAGGTAATTTTTAGTACTTTTTTATTATTTTTAACCAGTTAAGTTTTAATTAACGCTAATGCTGAAAAAACGTTTTGCATGGGATTTAAATATTTGAAGCGTTTAGTCTTTCGAATATACGAGGATGATAAATGATCAAATCTTAGAATTCGAGAGAGGATTGAAAGAGACCGTTTTAATACTTAAAATTTTTAGATATTTTGCATTGTGGGAATTGTGCACAATGTTGTTCGTTAATTAATATTTTCCTGTTCAGCTTAGATAAGTAAATGCGCTACAGATTTATTTTTAAATTTGCCGCGACATCAGCCAATTAAACATTTTAATTTATGCAAAACAACTTGCGCTGAAGAAGCGTTGCGTCATCCGTCCTCCATGTTTTTTTTTCACCGGTCTGTATTGCCCACGAGGAGAAATTTGCCGTATTTTTAGCACTTTTACTGCTGTTTACGGGGATACATATTAGTGAAAAATGAAGATACATTGCACTAGTATTCGGAGGATTACTTGGGACGCGATCAGGAATCAAGGTAAGACAATTAACGTGATTTTTGACATGTTATATGAGGTGGTGTGAGTTCAAAGCATAGCGAACATGGAGCCGCCATTGCAGCAACACATATTTGCTTGAGTTTACATGTACACTGTATGTTGGTTTATAACTAGGTTGCATGCAATTTTTGATTCAAAATCTAAACACCAAAGCTAATGTTGTCCATGTTTACGACTTGGAATGGCCAGGAACTCAGGGTAAACCGTATTATCAGGAAACGTGTACTGTACACGTATACATTTACATTTAGCTGTGTTGAACCTACAGTTGTGCCATTAAGTATTTGGACAATATGAAAATGGTGTGTAAATAAAGAGATTAAATATCTAAAAATATAACGAGTTGCAATAAATGTAGCTCATCAATCCCTGAAACTATTCTTATACATGTACGTGTATGCTTCAAGCTGAAATATAAATTCCATTTACAGTGGCTCAACGTGAAAATGATACACCAATTAAAACTGCTGTGATCACAGTCAATAATCGCAAATTACTGAGAAACTATAAGGTGAAGCTGTATAATATTGTAGT